>JAWWLV010000011.1:5919986-5930467 GCA_035041135.1 Platyrinchus mystaceus | reverse complement strand
GTGGACTAGTCAAAAGATATATTTTGACCACCCTACATGTGACCTGCATAGGCTGAAAAGTCTTTCAATTTGTGCAGTCTAACAGCCAACATACAAGAGAAAAAAATCAAAACTAGACAAATTAGCAAGATATATGTGAAGCCACTAAAGTAGGCTTTTTACTTAATAAGGTAACCTGCTGATTGACTTGATCTGATCTTGATTTTTTAGTTTGACAGTTCATTCAATAGGGACATTTTTAGATGCTCTTACATCTCTATTTGGGTTAGAAACCTGTTTTCTTAATTGGTTGAGGCATCCGATATATCAAGTTTAATAAAGGCCAAACTGTGTTGCAAACCTATGTCAGAATGCACAAGGCTATTTGGGGTACTCAAATTTTGCCAGCTGTTTTTTAATCCTATTTGTGCAAATTGTACTCACCAAATTTCAGCCATTTCAGTGGTGACTGCATTTGCTACACTGGTCTTACCATCACATTCTATATAATGGTGTACTGCAGTTATTTCTTATGTCTAATGTGTGTCCCTTTATGTCCCAAGTATTTTTTAATTTAATGGAATAATTTTAAAAATAATTTTTAAGGTTGTGTGTCAATTTTAAAAGTTAACTTCCTTTTTGGGAGGGATGTTTGTTTGTTTTTTAATCCAACAAAAAATGGAGGCCAAGGACAGGCTTGATGCAGATTCTTTGCAGATAATGGAGGTGTCACATAATAATCTCACTAAAAAAATTTGATTACTGTTAAAGGATTTTTAGTTGTTTTTTTTTTTCCTTAGTCTGCCCATTTTAATTGCAGTTACTTTCTTTAAACTTAAGCTTGAGGAGTCATTTGTTAGGAAGTGAATAAACTCTCCCTACCTATGAGGGGACTAATGTTTTCACTGATACTTTCCAAATAAAATACTGCAGAACCTACACCAAATGCAGTAAAATCAGATGAGTGTAATAGTAGAGATGGGCACGATACCAGTCTGGCTTTTCTTAGGTAAAGTCCCATTTGAATCCAGTTATAAAGTCTTGAAAAATAAAGTCTGTATCTATGTTTAGCCCTGATGTACCAGAAATCAGGTTGAATTGTATTCTGATCCAAAAAAAACCCTAAATGATATACAGACTGTTTTAATTATGAACAAAGTTTGCAATGCTAAGGAATTGTGATCTGATAAGGTTATGGAAAGAAAAGGCATTGGAAAGAAAAACAATAAAAGAAGTAATTTTTTTTGTCTTTGAGGTAATTTGTCAAATACATTAAATCAGAACAATTTTTTTTATCACCTCTTGGTTTTGGTGTAGCAGAGTTTTATTATATTAAAATCTTTTGAGTCATACAGATTGGAGATAAATACACATAATGGAATAATGTTAACATATTATCTCAAGAACAAATAAGCATTTCATTTTCCTTTTCATTCTACAGTTTTTCTGCTTTAATCCAGTAAAGAAACAGAAGAAAGATGTCTGCTTCTGTAAATATCTCATTTCTCTATCCCCAATAGATTTTGTGTAATCCTGAAACAACAGCTACTTCTGGTAAGAAACAGAATGACTAACAAATTATAAACACGATAAAACTATGCTGTACCAGAAAAAATATATGATGTATTTGTTCCCTGGGTCCCAAGGCCTTTCCTCTTAAAAAGAAAAAGTAAACAAGACAAAAGACAAAACAAATAAACAAACCCTCATTTGTTTTGTAACCAAATAAAGAAAAAAATACTGACCTACATGTTAAGTTGCTAAAATTAACAAAATGCACTTACCAGCTGACCTAAATGATCCTTAAAGAAACCTAAAACCAAATAGCTGGGGAGCCAATGCATATGTTCATAATAACAGACAAGCCAAGGTGCAGCCTTTGGTTTAGTCTGAAAAATACTAAAGGTCTTTTTGCTACTACTGGAAGATGTTAATGGCCACTATCAAGGAAATCTTTGATGAATATATGTTGTTAAAGGCCAGTTCAACTCAAGTAGGTGTGCTAAGAACTCCTTTCAAGTGCAGAGGAACAACAAAATCTTACAGACAGACTAAACCAACAGAGCAGGTTAACATTTTTTCTCCCTTTGGTGCTCTGTATCCATCTTAAAACGTCTATGGTTTGCCTTCACATTCCCTTTTTCTTTTCTCCTTACAATCACGCCTTCCCCATACAAAAATCCTGCTGCTCCTTTAAGAGACTGTGGACTGAATTCCTGATCTGTTCCTGTTTTATGGAAGTGCTTTAGCTGCTTTAATTTTGCCATGCCACCGTTGGTGGAGAGTGGCTACAGCTGTAGCACGGCCTGAGTAACAGGAATCAGACAGGAACCCCCTATTCCCTCACATCGCCCATTTGATCTCTTTTTGAAGATTGTAATATAGATATCAACTACAGCTGTCTCCTGAAACCTGCACTGCAAGCTGCAAGGGAAACTCACACACATTCCTGAAACCGCTGGAAAATCACCTCTGACACAAGGGTAATTAAGGGCTGGATTTAACTCTGATGAAATAGAATTCATAAGGAAAGGTGTACAAGCATAGATGACGCTCACAGACCATGCAGAGTGCAAAACCCACCTGCTGGGACATATCTTAGGGGCAGAAAACAGGCAGATAGCGGGGGAAAAAGCTATCAAAGACAGCTAAAAGGAAGATAAATAGAGAAATTAACAGAGAAGCAGACCTGAGCCTGGAAACCATCCACAGTCACTTCCTCGAGCGTGAAGGGAAAGGAACCTAACTCTGCAGAGCTTTGTACTTCTCAACCTCCAATCACCAAAGCATCTCCCAAATAACTCACAAATAACAATTCAGAACCATTTGTTTGCATTCCTTTAAACAGCTCAATATCTATTTTCCTCCTATTTTACAGATAAAGGAAACAATGCACACACAGGCTGAAGCCAACTCAAAGAACCTGCAAACATTCTTTATGTTACCCATGTATTTAACCTCCTTAACAATAAGATGCTTTAGACAAGAAGAGCCTAGTCCAGATTTTCAGTCACATCCTGTTCTTGATATAAACAAAGTTATAAAAAACCTGCTCCATTGATTCCTATCTCAGAGGTAATTCTTAGCCAAGTGAATCGTTTTTCTTGACGCAAATGGCACTACTGGCACAAAACTGAAAAGCAGGGCTCCTCCTGGCAAGGCAGCCTCAGCTAAGTTCTAGTGAAGCAGCAAACCAATTTCCTGAAGAAATTTGTTTTCTGATTTATAAGACCAATCTTTAAATGATATCTGAGTTTGCAGATGGAAAAAACATGTACTTCTTCTCTTTTTTTTTTTTTTTTTTTGGTCAAGACCAGAATTTTCAAAAATCTCAAGGGTTTACATAATCATATATCAATGCACATAAATGAAAGACCATGTGCAGTCATTTAGATGTGAATTTCTGCATTTGTTTAATTAGCATGGAGCTATTCTGCTACTGCATTCCAGAAAGCAGATATGTTTTCATGGAAAATTTAGTGTTTCTTCAATGCAGTCGACTGCTGGAACTAAATTTATAGAAGTGGGATGCTTGTCACCACAGTGCATAACAAACAGTGCAGCTTCCTACCCTCCCAGTGCTTGATACTCAATACTCAATCTGTAGTCAGATTGTCTATTAGAGCAATTGTGCAGCAAATCATTGAGAAAAACTGTTTCCTCTTCCATATGCATAGTCTTTGCCACCAGAGGTCAAAAATTAGTATACAGATCTATTATTAATTTTAATTAATTTCTAGAAATAATATTTGTGAATATGATTATTCACAATTTATGAGCTGATATTTAAAATCTGTGAAGTAGCCCATTTGACATACCTCATAAATTACACAGTACATTACTACCTCATGAGTGGAAGAGTGTATGACTTAGAATAGATTGTGTGAAATGCCATATATACTAATTTGAAATTCACCCTCTATTAATATTCTCTAATTATTTAAAACTTGCTGCTTACGAATTTCCCTGCCAGCAAAGTCATGGAACATATGCAAAAAGCAAAAACAAAGAGGGTGATAGCAGTTTCAAAGCAAAACCTTCTGAAATTCAAATCATTACTTGTGGAGAGACAAAAAAAAAATTGCAGTACTCAACTACCCTATAGATAGAGAGAAGGAACAAGGCAGAAAGGATGGTGGCTTGCACTGTCTGAGGGAGTTGACACATATTGAGTCACAATTAGAAGTAAGTTTGTCATTCTCAGTCTCTCTCCTAACACCACAAAATTTCTATTTCTTCCTACTACATGCATGAAGAACACAGATATCCAATTATTGCTAATTGGTTTTGGTTTTTCATGCATCATTAATGAAAACTTATTTATATAGGGCAACCAACTCCCTTCAGGTATATCTAATTTTTCTGTAGCATTCATATTGCATATCATTAATTTAAAATCTATAAAATTAATTACAAATATCCTCAGACAACATAAGAGTCAACCTACCTGATAAAAAGTAAAAAACTCCCAAATATTATGTTTCAGTAAACATTTAAATATGCATTGGCTCTTTTCCACCACGATGACTCCATTAAGGATGTCTAGGACTGTGTGGACAGATGCATCAGCCAAAACCCATCAGAGAAATATACAGACAGCAAAAAATGAGCAGAGATCACAAAATCACAGAATCAATTAGGTTGGAAAAGACCTCTGAGATCATCAAGTCCAACCTATGACTAAACACCACCACGTCAACCAGACCATGGCACTAAGTGCCATGTCTAGTTTTTCCTTAAACACCTCCAGATCCCAAGCTACGGCCTAAAATGTGCCACAGAAATAAACTATATAAACTACAACACAAAACTCCACTTGTATTCCACTGCATGCTTTGCATGAACACACATCTAAGTCTTCACATTATAAGTAAGTATTTGATAAGTATGTCCAAGACTCTACAAAGGGACCCAGCACACAATGCAAAGGTGATGCACAGTTGTGATTTCATCTGATTGTGACTATAGGTCTTAAGTCATCAGTGTGGAGGCCAGAGGTGATGCTGGATTTTCAACAAATTCTCACACATTTTCACTTGCACCTGCCCCTTTTACCCACTGCCTTCACTCTCCTTGCATTGGGAACAGACCGTTCAGCTCTTTCAATACACTTTTGTGTGCTTTTTATACTTCATTGTAAAAACCTACAGAACACTTCTGTGCTATGTGTTAGAGGCAGAACCTCTCTACACTGTTCTCCTGCAGCACTTCAGAACAAACTGAAAAACAGGATAGCTGACCAAAGTATTTGGATTTAATGCCTACATTTAAAAGCTAATACATCTCCTTTCATCACTGTTTATTCTTCTAATATATATTTATTGATATGCCCTCCAGAAATATTTCACTTTCCTACTTCAGAAATCTAAATCAACTGATAGCTGCACTCATCTAACAGCCTAAATGACCACTAGAAAATCAGTGTCTAGAGAGTTTCTGCTTGTAGCATTTACCCAAGTAGCCACCAGTTCATTGTTCTGAACAAGATTAGAGAATGTGCAACATTCTGCCAGTATCAAACTACTGAAATGTCCCGGAGAGCACTGGGAGATTATATGACAGTATCAGCCTTTCCACATAGGTGGTGAAACTACAATTTGAAGAAGGGTGAAGGTGGTGGTGCTAAACCACTGAGCACTCCCTGGAATACCTGACACACCTTCCCTCCCAGCAGGTTCAAGGCTGTGCTGCATGAACCACCAAACAAGCAGCTAAAGCTCCTTTCTCTGTCACGAAGAGAGCTTTCAACACAGAAGACTGAGACCACTGACAAGCTCTGCCACGCAGCACTGACTCCTTCTCCTGCAGTCTCACTTTCCCAGGTAGGTCCAGTCCCTGATGGTGCTGCTGCCCACCGTGTGCCCTGCCTGAACAGCCCAACCTCAGACCCCAGCAGGGCATGAGAAATTGCTCCTGGGAAAAGCTCCTTCCCACTGCTCTGTAGAAAGGGCAGCCAAGAAAACAGACTGCAAGGCAGCTTCCTTTGTGCCACCCAGCTTTATTTGCTCTTTCAAAGCCAATAGCCAAACTTCAGAAAAAGCAATTAGGCCCTCTGTCACATGGCATAAATTAGAAGTCATGCCATGTAAAGAAATACTGTGAAATCAACAGACAGGACAAAGGCAGAGGCAAACTCAAAGGTAGCAGCTGTGCTGGCCACCTGAAAACATCCTTTTAATTTTGTTTCTGCTCAGCCATAGACTTGGCTACCTCTGAGAAGTGTTGGCTCAGTATTCAAATGTCATGCTCTCCACTCCTCAGTTCCTTTTGGTGTATGCTCTCCCATACAAGCAGATACCTGTTCATTTACCTCACTGAACACAAATTAGTCCTTGCAAGTGTACTGCCTTATTCAGAAAAAAATTTAATTTGAAAATGTAGTCCTATGTGGCCTGCAGATGTAAGGCACAGTATATTTTTATTTTAATGTTCTTAAAGATAAGCAAGGTGGTTCACAGAATTATCCCTTTTTCTAGTTTCTAACCCACTGATATAATACTCAGAAAGTAATTCCGTAACAAAAGGTCCCATATTTCTTTCTCTCTGGGAGAATACAGTATTTTGTCTGAGGAACAACAGTTTCTTAATTATTTCACCATTTATCACCTACATAGCACACTCCCCTCCCTTGTGGTCAATAGCACTGTCACAGAGACCCAGCTTAATTGAGTAGATATTGATGGTCCCTTTATTTGAATTGAAGCATGTAGAAGTAATTTTCAAGTACTGTTGATGGCATTTGGTGATTAACATCTCTGTGTGTCTTTCAAAATCACATCATTTTCTCTACATGGCTTAATCTAACAGACTTCACTAGGATAAAATCAGGAGTTATGGATCCTGCTTTCAGTTCTACTATTACCACGCTCATCTCCTCACGCACCCTGGTCCTTTCATTACAGAGTGTGAGGGCATTTGAATATGAAATAAAAAAGTAAAAAGCACTGGCCTGTGGGAACACTTGTTTCTAGAACTGATTGTTCCTGATGACTGCCCACCAGCATTCCAAGGAGTACTGTTTTGAGTAGCCTGATCTCCGGTGTACCACACAAATCCCGTTCCTTTGTTTCTCAGACGAGTCCCCTCCAATCCATATTCCAGTTCTAGCATGAGTTTGCAGAGGTTTGCAGGCCAGTCTCTCAGGGCAATGTTAGGCTGTGCTGTGCCTCCTCCCCCACACAATAAACACTCTGGGGTACAAGCACTAATCAACCTGATGTACCCTTTTGGTGTTGAATGAGGAGCTTGTGCCAAAGTGCTTCTATGTTATTAGTGGCCTCAAACTTAGTATACTTTGAGCCTTACCGAAGAAAGAGCAAGTGATACATTTTCAAAAAACAAAGCCCACAGGTTTAGCTAAAGAAGTATAGGACACAGGTCTTCCCTTTGCACTGCTAGAAACCCTTAGGGCTCCTGCCACCTACCAGCCTCAGACTTTGTTCTGATCCTCTCTAGTTTCCCTACCCTGGTTTTCGGGCTTACTGTTATTGTGCAGCTCTCACCTGTCAGTCCAATTTTCTGTTTCTTTTTGTACCCATGAATTCCCTATAAAAAAATAGCATAAAAAACCCTCATAGGAGTCACTTTCTTATACCAGGAATCACCTCTCGCTCTAGTGGAAAACACTTTGCGGAGAATGCCATCCCACTTTCCTGTCATCCCTCCCCCAGGGTATTGGGAGAGAATTGTCAGGTTGCCTGCCTGGAGGTAATGAGCTCTGCTGCATGAGCAGAGTTAGATGAAAGACAGAGAACCAATGATGACAAAGTGAAAAGTACAACAGGGATACAGTCCCCTACTGCCCTCTAATAACAGTGATGCATCCAGCTTTGCTTTGTGTCCTTGGAAGTATCTGACATGGGTAGGCAAGTACTAGCATGAGCTATTGCAGGCCTTAGTCTCAACAACTAAATCAATATGCCCTTAAAACTGTATCTCCCTCATCCTCACAAAGGAAAATTAGAATGATAAAATAGTTAGGGTTGGAAGGGATCTTCTAAAAGTCATCTCATCCAACAGGGGGAGCAGGGACATCTCAGAGCCCCATCCAACCTGACCTTGAATGTTTCCAGGAATGGGGCATCTGCCACCTCTCTGGGCAACCTATGTTTCACCACCCTCACAGTAAAAGACATCTTTCTTATATCTAATCTAAATCAACTCTCCTTTGTTTAAAACCATTACACTTTGCCCTATCAAAGACAGACAATACTATGTCTGCACAATGCTGCCTATTGAAAATCAAGCCACAGTGGAGTTGTTCCAGAGAGTTTTTGCTGACAAAGTAACACAAGCAAATAATTAGCAGCTTTTATTAAACCACGTGTTTTAGCATCATTTTCTACTCTTGTGTGGTCCTAATCAAGAGTCAGGGCGGGGAATGTCAGTGAACTTCAGACTCTAGAGACCAGCTAGCACTTACTTGAATGTGTTAAGCAGACTCTGAATTTCCCAATTTTATGTTCAGTGACTCTCAGTGGCACAGCTCCAACTGGTGTGCCATTCTGCTGACTGCAACAGCTCCTGTGGATTTACCCTGGGGAAGTTTTTTGCTCAAAAGGATTAACTCAGAAGGGAACTTTCCCCCGAAACTAGTGGAATAAAAGAAATCGTGACTTGGAAATCCTGTTAGTGGTTCCTGCAATCATTAACAGGCTAAAGACAACCACTTTCTAATAATCTGTTTACTATACCCTAACAGTTGCTTCTCTCCTACTGCACATGGGCACTGATCCATGTGGCAAACGAGCAGCACATTAATCACCTCCGGGAGCAAGAGTTTTTCCCAAGTGCTTTCTATTCAGCAAATTCCAGGTGGGCAAGATCTAAACCCCCATTTAGTTGCAGGAGGAGGTGTCTAATTCATGGCACTGAGTAGAAGTTAAAAGTGAGCTACTGAAGCATGGAAACTGCTGCAACAATTCAGAGCAATAACCTGCCAATAGACTACTCTGTCTGTAGCACCAGCCGATGGTGTGATGTCAAGAAGTGAAACAGTTCAGTTTTCATTAACATATACAGTATTTTTCTGAAGTGGCATTTACAATACAAAACATCATCAGTAAAAATTTGCATAGATAACTACAACCTTTCATGAAGCATGATGTTCTGCATTTTCAAAAGGTCAGAGAACAACCATTCAAAAAAAAAATAAAGCAAGTAATAATGACAATAAGCGTTCTTCATTATGCTGAAAATTAGTCTACAAATACTTAAAACATCTGCTTTGGTCTATTATATTTTTTTCCAAACAGATTTAGATACCAGAATTAGTTCTTAAAGGTTTTTTGGAACAGAAACTAACAAAAAAGGAAAAGCATAGCCATGTGCATTTAATTGTAAGATATGAATGCTATGCACTTTAAAATATGCATTTTCAAACAGATCTTGGAACACTTTACATTGTTGATACTATTCAAAAATGAATATAAATGAAAATGTCACTATAAATAAAGGATTTTTGCCAGCCACTATTAATATTTAAAAACCATGTGTGGAGTTTTATTAACTTGAATAAGGACTCTTTTTTAAAACTTAATTTACATAAATTAAACATTCCCTTGCTATTATAGATACTTTTCCTTTTTCTGCTTCAGTTGTCTTATTATCAAAAAAAAAAAAAGGGGGGGGAGAACAAAAACAGGAAAAAGTAAAGGGGGTGAGGGGCTGGAGGGCAGATAGATTTCACGCAGACAAATTCTAATAGGCCTTCCAGATATATAGCATCTTGTTAAAAATTCATGCAGGCCAGAATACTAGAAGGTCAGAAAATGTCTTTGAAATTCTGCCAGAGCTCTTTTTGATAATTCATTCAGGTTTTAAAAGGGAAAATTCCTCATTAAAAAGAACCTAATGCTTATTAATTTATACTCCTAAGGCGGAGGCTGAATATTAAGCAGTGGACTCTGTTAATCCATTTATTAAATATCAAAGACCATATGTTTTCACCCTGTGTCCTTGCTTATTGATTAATTGCCTTAGACCTATATGAGTAAACGCAGAAAAAAAGTTCCTTCAAAGGAAGTCTCTAGACAGTTCCTTAAACTGTGGAAACTGTATCACTCTTTTGTGTACTACACACCTTACAGAACTCAACCTCCTCTGCCTTCAGGTACACATTAAATCTACTGGATCTGGCTGAATAAAAGTTCCCTTCGCTGAAAGTCACAATTTTGTGACAATGGGTAAGTAAAATAGCTCCTTCAGCACTGATTTCTGGTTTCCTGGTGAACACATTAATGCACATTAAGTAACAGCAAGGCTTCTCCATGCCCCAGAAACAAACTATAGCTTCCCTGCTCTATGCTGGCACAGAGTGAGGAACTGAGCACTTATCCCTCTCTTAACACTATTTCCAGGCTCCCTATTCAATTGCACAGTTCAGATGCGCCCTGGTTTTGGCTGGGATAGAGTTAATTTTCTTCTTGGCCTAGCGGTTAAGATGCTGGTCTCTCAGCGCCAAGGCCGCAGGTTCGAATCCCGATCCTGCTTCAGGGTCCCCC
>JAWWLV010000011.1:5899063-5919886 GCA_035041135.1 Platyrinchus mystaceus | reverse complement strand
AAAAATCCATTGCGCAGGCTTGAAAGGTAAAAAGACCTTTCCCAGATCTTCGTTCGCGAAGACTGGCCACTTATTAGCTGATACAGTGCTGTGTTTTGGATTCAGGATGAGAATTATGTTGATAACACAGTGACATTTTAGTTGTTGCTGAGTAGTGCTTACCCTAAGTCAAGGTAAAAAAAAGAGTAGAAAAAGTTTCCCATGCTCTGCCAGTGAGCAGGTGGTCACGAAGCCTTTAGGGAGCATGGCCAGGACAACTAACTGAGACAGGCAAAAGGGATATTCCACACTATAGAACATCATGCTCAGTGTATAAACTGAGGGGAGTTGACCAGAAGTCATCATATGCTGTGGGACTGGGCTGAGTATTGGTCAGAGGGTGGTGAGAAACTCTACTGGAGTTTTTTTCTCTCAGGTGTTATTTCCCTCTCTTCTTTTCATTAAAATTGTTACTATCATTATTGTTATTATTATCATTATTTTTTCCTTATCTCTATCCATAAAGTTTACTTCTTTTTCTTCAATTCTCCTCCAAGAAGCTGCATGGTACTTAGCTGCTGCCTGCTATGTATGGCACCGTGACAAGATGGAGCCCAGGTTTGGTCCACAATTTAAGCTATAAACCCTATAACTGATTTTCTTCCCCTACAGCTACCAAGCAAGCTCCATTCTGCCCAGAATCCAAATATTACCAAAGAAGAAGGCAACAAAAAGCAACAGGAATGCTGTTTTCCAGCAAAACTGTGTTTTAGTATTTTGTCAGGAGAAGGTTTGGTACATCTACACTTTCTACTTCATTATATTCTCTAAAATGACAGAAGAAGAAGGCAGGATCATGTCCACTTCAGTTCAAGAAAAGTCAAGACCTAACTTTCAGAATCTTTTCTGAAATCCAGCAAACATAAAAGTAAAACATCTATTTTCATTTTCTATGAATAAGTTCTCCTCTTTCCAAAATTGAGGATGAGAAATAAAAAAGCATGATTGCAGGTAAATTAAAATTTTTACATCAAGAATGACTACTGACATAGCGAAGTATGACACTAGAGAGTAGAAAAGCTCCCTTCATAGAAAGAGGGGAAAACAAAGCAACTTGTGAGCAGAGAGCCAAACTACAGACCACAATCATAATTAACACCTTCAAGATCATCAAGTAATGCTGATTCACATTACCTTGTAGATAACACAGAAACATGAAAGCAGCAAGCACTGGCACAGCTGGCTTGGCAAACCTCTTTCTCTGATTGCTGAGGGGAAAAGCCCCTCACGGAGTGGGTATCATTACTCTGTATGTGTGACTCTATCAGCAAGCTTTCTATCCAGAATTGCTTGGTTAGCAAGAAAGTGATTGTTCTTTTAGCCTTTTGAAGACCAGCTAACATAGCTTAGAAGTCTACAGAGACTTTTTTCTTCTTTTCTTTCTTTTTCTTCTTTCCTTAAGTGCTTCAGCAGTCAGCAGACAACTAACGAGATGGCAGATGAGCACTGGCAGAGTTGAAACAACATGTTGTACAGGGGAAAAAAACCTGTGTAGTAACAAAGTGAGGAAAATCCACAACAAGAATAAAAGCCTGTAAGAGAGAGAGATTGAGGGCACTTCAAATGGACACAGTACAGAGGACTTTTTAAGGTGTTTTTCTTCTTGTACGAGGGCTGCTGTGTGCAGTCACTGCTCCTTCAGCTAATTGCTGCTCCTCCCTCTGTTGTGCCAGTACAACTATTTGTGTGACTGCAAAGTGAATCAGATCAGGGAATTGATCCAAGTAAAAAATAACCGGGGGGGTGGGGGTGGGGAGAGGAAAAGAAAAGAAAAACTCAAAGCAGCTGCCACTGGTGCCAAAAAGAAATGTCGTGCACGTCACAGCCTCACCAGGGTCTCTCCAGAGCCCACAGTTTCAGCCTAGAGAGACAGTGGCACACAAGCCTCTCTCCTGTCCCAGGGACATGGTGGACATAGGCAACAGCAGGTTTGAAAACCTGCTCAAAATACAAATATTGAGACTTGGAGATATAACCATATGAACACAAGGTGTTAAACCATAACTCGAGGTGGACAGAATAAGTCTTCTCAGTGCTGGCCACATTTCAGTAATTCAGAGTTAAGGTGCAGACCTGCTGCTTCAAGCTGGACTTCCAGCCATAACCAAACAGCCACCCCAGAGAGCTCTTTTCAGAGGGAGAATTTTCAAACATCAAAACCAAAACACTACTCCCCATATGCACCATGACATACTCTTTACTTTAGGACAGGGGGTGGAAGATGTGGTCTGCATGAGCAATTACCTAGTAAGCACTCAGAAAATACAATAGAGAAGGACAAGTCAAAGGCAGAATATTCATCATCAGAGTCTAACCCTCCTCCAGTTAAAATGAAACACAGATTCAGTTTCAATGATTCCTGTATGCAGAATGGCCTCACATCTTACCAAATTGAGGTCTACGTTCTATTTACATGTTAATAACATAATTCACTGTGAATACAGCAAAATCTCTTCCTGCTTATAAAATGGTCTTCAGCATGGCATTTGAGATGGCCACGTGCTCACCACAGCACAGATAAACTGTGAAATTTATTTCACATTTTCTGAGCTCAGCAGACAAAGCTTCCCTACTGGACAGTCTGCCAAAAATACCCAAACCACATCTATAACATAAGCCGAATGGTTTCCTCGTGAATGAAAAGAATTTATTAAGATTGTATCATACAGAATCTATTTGGTCTCTGTCTCTATGGTTTAGATAACAGTTTCTGGCGATAATAAGCTCAGCCGTAAATGCACACATGCCATGATCATGCTGTGTAAGTTTAAAAATGCTACTTGTCTGCCTGCCTGTTTAGCTGGCAGTTTTACCCACCAGGAACACAAATGATTTAAAACCCAGATGCTGAGCAATTTGAGATGCAGAAGCACCCTACAGTGAAGCAATTATTGCCTTGGAGGGTCTTATTATCCTCATCATGACATGAATTCCACACAAAGTAAACATGCTTTCATTGTTATATATTTCCCAAACTGCCGTATTGTAAAGAAAAGTTTTGAAAGGAGTTGCTCATCCCTAAGTGTGAGTCTCACCACCCTGTCTCATTGCTAAGAGAGACGAATGGTGCCAGCTGTTTTCCTGACATATTATGTTGGATTTCCCCCCAGCTCCACCCCACTCTGTAAACCTAAACAAGCAGCTGAGCCATGGATTTGATATGCTACTGACCAGAGAGAACAAACACAGCGTAGATAGAGGAAAACACCTCATGCTGCTGCACCCTGACCAGCAGTGCTTACTCTTAGCCACAACAAAGTGTTGTAGCACATTTAGTCAGATGTGAATTATCCATAAAAATGTGCTGAAAAAGCACAAGCAATGGTTTAAGAATAATAAAGCCTGTGGGGCTTTTAAGGCCATTTTAAACCACTGATGCTCATGCCAACTGTCTTATGGTATAGATTTCAGAATCAAGAATGACATTCTGTTCATCCTATAACAATGATCTTACCAATGCACAATACTTAATATAAACTTGTTTCCCACTGCTAATTAAAATTTATTGAGACAAGTATCCTGTTGAATTAACTGGACACCAAGGATTGCTAACGTGGCACCTTTGGCACCATCTGATCATACCCGGCTCACATGAGCATAACTCAGGAACGTAGTTTTCAGGTATTTACAGCAAAGCAAGGACATGGATTAACAAAATGCTGCATGCATTTTAGAAATGTATAGAATTCCTTTAAGAAAACTGCAGGGTCCCATATTCTTTCTCAAATTACACTGAAAACCTTTGCCCAGTCATTCTAAACTTAATGATTAATTGACAGCGTTGTTTAATCTTTACATTGATTACTCTGTGTCCTTCTGTGCAATGCATAAAGGACAGCCTTATACTTTTGGACTTTGATTATTTTAGAATACAGCAAAGACTCAGTAGAGGAAAATGCTAAAATAACAGCCCTGAATGAGGAAGCATGGATGTGCAAAGTGCACTGAATCAAATGCTTATTCCCTTCTACTTTCGGCACCCAGACGCTTCCTACATTAAGATCAAAACTACACAGAATAAAAGGAGAAAAAACCCAAAGATATTAGTTTGTGTCTGAAGTGAATGAGCATTACAATAAGTAAAAATTACAGTATTTAATGGTTTCATCTGTATTTTACCTGAAACTGACTGAGGCATTTAAGGATATGTTGGGTATTTTTGCTAAACTACACAATAGATTCCAGAAAAGTCATTGAGAGCATTCCTTTTCCTGAGGACAAACTCACAAGGCCTTTTGTAGATACATGCCCCTAACCATTATGCTGTTATGTATCTTAGTGACTGCAGAAATACTGGGATAGTCTCCATTCTTCCTGTAGAATCTATTCCACTAAACATGACAGTCACAAAGAGGAGTGAAGACTGAATAACTATAAAGACTACTCACTACAAAGGTAGAAAATTAGATTCCTCGTTTCTGATGCACCAGCTCACGCTATTACACAAAGTAGGACAGGTTCAACTGAAGGAGAAAAAAACACACCTAGAATATGACACTGCAGAGTCATTTAGTACTTTGGAAGTTCTTCTGGGAAATAGAAGTGTAAATTCCATCCTACAAAACAAGCAGCTTAATTGGATAGATTTTAATTAAACAGGATTCAACTTGAATTCTCAAATAGCTTCAGATCAGACAAAAACCATATTAACTATTCTAGAAAAATATTTGCTTTTATGCACCTGAAATTTGAAGTTGTGATTTTTCCATCAGTTAATTCTGTCCAGATACATCACCTGGAACCTGTAGGTTTCACAGCAGCAGAAAGGCAAGTGCTCAGCATATGGCACTGCATTGTCCCAAACATGTGCCTCAGCTTCAAGTATGAGACAGTAATAGTTACTAAAATAGAAGAGATCCTGTGCCTTAGGAAATTTAGAGCAAAAATCAATTCAACTATTTAAATTCAGGTACAGCTCTTTATTGTAAAGAGCAGCACTAGATTTAGGAACATACAACATTTTAACCATTATAGCTGAATCTATGAAACAATGTAGTTGACAGTCAATTCCAAGTTGCAAATATTTCCATTTTCTTATCAGCTGAATCCCAAGATCAGCCAAGTTCCCCACTTGATCAGAATGAACAAGCTGACTACTGAGAAAGTGCACAGAACATTTTATTACTCGGGTGAAGCAAATGATCTAATCTCTTCATGGTGCACATTCATCACCACCAGGGAAGGAGGATGGATGGGAGGAGCAGTCTCCAGAATGCTTCACTTCTGCTTTATCAAGATATTTAGCTCTTAATAAATGCCTAATAGGAACAAAATCAGTCCTGTTATTAGAGTTAATCTTTTTTGTTGATGTCAGCAATGCCAGTGGAGAGCAGGAATATTATTATAATTTAATGTTGAAGAATTCAGGACTGAAATGAATGCTGGCTGCTTTGCAGCAATCACAAAGGCATAACATCCCTCACTCCAAGGTGTCCTAGTGCATGCACATTTGGGCACAAAACAAGGTATGTTAAATAAGGAGTACTGTTTAAAGCAAGAACAGTACAAGTTACTCATATGAAAAATACAAACTGGTTTTTATATGTCAGAAAACAGAATAACAACAAAAAAGATTTTGTAAATGACCTTGTAACTTATTCCTAAATATCCTCTTTCATGTTCAGCCTGAGTTGCCCAACATCTGCCACTAAGCTTGGGAATAGACAACAAACTATTTAGGGCTGCTCAAGAAATTCATGCAAGAGAACACCTACTGAATTTGGTTTTCAACACAAAGGAAAATAATTTATCATTGTTTACAAGGAGAATTGACATCACAAGTGAAATCACCTGACAGCCAGGGTACTGAGACCCAACTTTCTCGTCTGCATCCCCTTTCATGCCCATGTGACCATCTGCTAAACCTGGTGCTGGCATGTGCACCATCTGAGCTCAGCACAAGAGGGAATTAAGACTCAAAGGTATTCCAGAAGCTTATAAACTTAACATGGGGACAGACCCTACTATGCCCAAGGAAGCCATCACGTTTATTACTTCATGATCCCACAGTAAATCACCATATCTCCTACCAGAGGCAGGACATGTATCTTAAATTATTTTTGTATAGTTGATCCAATTTCTTTGTATTGTTACTCCACTTATGTTCAGTTGTGGAATTATGTAGCATGTTAACCTTTGTAAAACTAATTTATTCCCACCTAACCTCCAACTGGTTGCATCTGTGATTCTTTTGGTCCAGTGCATTTTGCCGCTATTGCTGTTGATTTATTGTCAGCTCAGGTTTATAGGTATAGCAATTGATTTGTGTTAGCTCTTCTCTGTCTTTCATGCTCTAATTTTCAATTAATGCCTATTCATTAGCGCTTTCTTTCCATTAAAAATCCACAGCCTTTTTTTGTTGGTGACTTTTATTGGCCTGCAATAAAGAAGGCTCTGCTTTTTACATGTCAGACAGGCCTGATTTTGTATTACTACTGGCAGCAATAACTAAGCATGTGACACTGCCTTTGTACAACTGATGGATGTCGTATGACACGAGGCAGAGGTGAAAGGGAAAGGAAACTGAGGGAGAAAGATGTTTAATACCTACACATAATAGAGTCATACAACATAACAGAAAGGGTGGACCCTGCACATATCTACCATTATCTCTGGCAGAAGCTTTAGTACAAATCTGCCATTCATTTACCCTGCTCCCATTTCTGTCTAATTGCAATCCTGGATTATCTGCAGCACACTTGCCTGAATACTGTGTGGAGAACAAAAGCTAATGAAAGCTAGATGAGACTGCTCAAAAAAAGTGGTGAGAAAAAAATTGCATGGTGGGAATAAAACCATCTGTTTAGGAAAATGAAAAGAAATAAATGCCAAAATGGCTCAATTCCATAGTCAAAATGATATATGTTAGCTAGATTTCAGCACTTGTCCATACTCCTCATTGCAGCAAACATTAGGTAACAGGATGCATTTTTTTTATTTTCTAACACTGACCTCTGGGACAGTTGAATGACATGATACCCTCTGCAGCATAAGAATACATCTTCTGGACAGTTACTGTGGCTAAACTGGCGCAGAGTAACTTTTTGAATGATAGTAACCTTGCTTGGAGCCTGAGCTGTTAAATTTATTCAATACAAAATGTTAAAACCACATTTTGTGCAGAAAAAAAAAATTCACTGCTGGGTCTTGAAAGGAAAGAGGCCTAAGAGCTCTTGCGACAGGTCACCAGATGGAGTGGAGACACTCTGAGCCAGGGCTGTGCTGCATTCTCAACACGGGAACTGAAAGGGACAGCTAAATGATAGATGCCTTGGCTGGGCACCAAGATGAGCTGTTGTTCTCTCAGAAGATCAACAAAAGACCATCAGGCATTCTCTGTCGGCAGAAGCTACATGATCAAAATGCAGTTTAAGATGTTAATCAGAAAATGGAACGATAAACCCAAGCACAGCAGCTCCTTTCACACTTGCTGCCACTGCAACCTATAAGAGTTTTGCCACTGATTTCAACAAGAGCAAAATCAGGTAATTATAATCCTTGTGGCTTACAAAGCACTCTACCTTGATGAACAAAGCTCCTCAAAGTGAGGCACATCAGGGATTTTTCTACAGCCTCCTTTTACAAAAGAAATTATTTTATAGCGTTGGCACATTTTTTATTAAAAAGAAAAAACATGAAATTGAAAGAGTTGAAAACAAACATTTCAAGGACCTTAAATCATTTTGTACTAGTCTATAAAGCTTCTTCACAGTAACAACAGAGAAATCACCTCTATTAAACTATAACATTATTGCTATCTTACATATAGCCCTGCAGTAAGAAAGTGAGTCAAAAATGAGAAAGCCTTTTTAAAAATTTCTGGTTTAGTATTCTACAAAAGACCTTATTCAGACCAATCTTTAAGGAGAAAAGACACTTCAGGTTAAGAATAAGTTTCAACATTGACTTGAGTGGAAACTAAAAAGATTCCTGAAAAGTACTGTGATCTTAAGCTCTCCTTTAAATTAGTGGTTTATGAAGCATTGTCTCTGTTCAGTGATGTTTTTTCTCCAAATCTACCAAAATGTGTATTATACATTTTGTATAATTAATACCAAATGTTTCAGCATATATATTGGCCATAACAGAGTTGGGAACATTCTAAAAGGTTACAAAGAAATCAGGGCAATTGGATAACCTGTAATGTAGGTAAAGTTGGCTTTATAATGTGAGGATATTTAAGAAAACTTTAGTCAAGTAGAGGCAAAATAGGGCTATTGGTAGCACAATGAAATCGTGGGCTTGAAATTTGCCAATCTCAGACAAAAGCAAAAGCCAGTGTTTGAGATGATAAATCCAAGAAAATCAGCAAATGATTTTATTTTAATTCTAAATCTATGTAGTCAATTTGAACATTTTCTCTATTCAGGGAATATGCAGCACAGGCTGTAGCAACGTGACCTTCCTTGAATTTTCCTCTTTTGCCAAATAAGAAGAGATGAGAGAGCAAAGACTGAATGGAGCTACAGTAAAATTTCTGGTAAAGCAGCAGACAATTGCCTCACAATACGGGCTCTATGAAACAGAGAATCAGACTCCTTGGCCCTACAGTCAGTTCTGGTTTTATGGACTGAATATAATGTGAATGTCCACAGAGATTGTGTGTCTTATCCGTGAGCTTCAGTGCAGCCCCTTTGTTACAGGTGCCCACAAAGAGAATGGAGCGCATGGACAGATATGTGACGGGTCTGCTGCACCTTCACAGTCCCAAAATACAAATGCACACACCTGCCACGTGCAGTGTGAGATCCCAATTGCCTAGACCCTTCAAAAGGACCAGCTGACAGGCCACACTCAAACACATGACTGAGAGGCAGCTCCTCGGATGGGTTCAGCACCTGAGAGTGCCAACTAAGGGTCTTTCATGATGTGCCTATTTTTGACCCAGGTGCAGCTTCATTTCCAGAAGTGTGATGTGTTATCCTAAGTAGGAAACAAAGCCCTTTGTGTCTAACATCAAATGATTTTGAATATCTAGGTGTTTTTTTTAAAAAAATAAGTCTCTGGGAGCCTCTCTGGATAGTACATACACTTGGAACTGGAAAAAGCTGCCAACTAGAGGGACTGCAATGGAAGGCTGAATTTAGGACTAAATTTACAAAGGGACTTGAGTGAAGACAGCAGAGCAATTTCCAGGTTTAATGCCATATTGTATGTGGATACATCCAAAATCCTTCATTAGCTATAAAATATATGTAGAATAACCTGTGCAAAATTATGGCTCTTGTAGAGAGGGATGAAGTGTGGGTAAGTGTTCATAAATCAGACGTAGAAATTAAAATTAGAATTGTAAATTTTAACCTGCCACATTCTGGATTTACAAAAGCTATCAAAATACAGGCATCTATTTTCGTTGGGCTGGTTTAATTTTGTGCCTTTAAAGTCAGGAAGAAATGATGCAAGCACATTTCTCTAAAGGATTTGCTTAAATTAATATAGCAACCTCTATATCTACATATTTATATTTGTAATTTACTACAAAATTCCTTAATTTCTCATTACTACAAGTATGAATGTGAAAATAAATATTAATATCCCAAAAAGTGTTTTAGACCGGATGTAATGATTCCTATGGAGCCATTAAGTTTCATCATTTCCATAAATTCAGTCTCCATGCAATGAGCTCTTTATGAAAGGGCATTTAATTGCTTGATAAGATATAATGGCTCCTCTGCATCAATAATAAAGTCAATAATCTGCATTTTTTAAACCTCTCTAAATATCCATTGACGCAATAGGTTGTTGCAGTCTTAAGTCCTTCAGGCCCATTGGACCACTAATATAAAAGGTTTGAAGCTATTAAATATACATTTAACATGATAGAATTTTATGAGTCTATTGGAGGTCAATGCTGTAAAATTATACCTCTAAAAATCCTCCTCAGAAACTAATTTATGGCATAAAATATGTTTATTAAAAGTCCCTGACTACGGATTTATGTGATTTTTATGTGAAGACTGCAATTGAATATGCTTGGGGACTACTCCTGCAAAGGCTCTCCATGAAGTTCAGAGCTTATTACCCTACATAATCCCTCCTGGAGTTAATTGAAATACTCCCAGGAGTAAAGTTACTCATAGTCATAAGTATTTGTAGCTTCATGCCCTTAAACTTGTTTCCACAGCTCTACCTCTGATTCACTGTGTGATCTAACAAGTCATTAGATTAGCTGTGCTTATCCGAGAAAAGGAACCATTTAGTGGGTAAAAAATAAACTTTATGTTTGCAATGGACTTGGGTACCAATTGTTACTATTTCTGCAGCTCCAGTTTTATTAATCAACTATGTCAGTGGTGGTGACCAATTAAAGAAAGAAAAATGTCCACAAATCAAATAACATATCAAAATCTCTTTGGGATGTACCTCTAAAAAATTTAAAGTTCCTCCCATCCTATGCCCTAAACCTCTTTCTAAGCTTAAAAAAGGTAAAAAAATCAATCAGGCAAGGCTATTTGTAGAATACTTTCAGTGCAATGCAGTATGTATGGAAAAAGTATTGCTTTTCTCCTGAAAATAGTTACAAAAAGTTCTACACCCCACAATCTCCCCACCACATATGCCTGGAAAGAATGTCCCAAAAGTTACTCCTGTGCCACTACAGCAGTTGGTTAACACTGTACATAGCAAATAACAAAACTTAATAATGAACTGCCTAATGCTGTTTTTATTTATGTGCTTGTATAAAGGTGGGAAGGAAATTGATCATTTTTACATTCATTTCAGAGGTAACTTGGAGAGCTAATCTCCTAATCTCCCTTCCATTTGTAGCTCAAGAAAACTGTTTAAAGGTGAAGCTTTGGGGAGATATATGAAGAAATAAATCTGGCTAGGTCTCCCCATTATAACAGCAGATGATTTGCATATGTGTGTAGGGTTTTTCTGATTCTAAAATCAAATTCTTCTGTGATACAGGAATTTGCTTGAGTGCTGAGGCCCATCTGCATGGCTGTGCACTAGCAGGATGATAGCAGGGATAGCAGGGTGATAGAAGGATTTTTAGGCTCATTTAAGACATATACAAATATACACAGTTCTCTTTTATTTCTATATTTCTGTCTTAAACCCTATAACTGTGCAGTGAGTTCTTAGCTGCTAACTAATAAAGGTCTCCCAAAGAAAAGCAACACAAAAATGCAATAGAGTATCAGTGCATCATCTTTTAGTAGCAAGATTTTCATTACTAGAGAAAGGCAGTGTGAATCTTGCTCCTTCTGGACTCCTTGCTATGTAATTTATTTGCTACCTTTTTAAGGGGTTGTCAGTCACCAGGCAACAACAACAAAAAGAACCCCACCCAGGTAGGTGAAGCTGAGCCAAGTCTTGGTCAGAACATGAAAACATGATTTTGATAACACGATCGTCTTACAAATGTTTTGAACTTCTGTTGGGGAGGTTCCTTTCTAAATGACTACGACTTTTCCCCATTAGTAACTTGTTAATAGATTTTGTAAGACTGATGATGCAGACCTTAAGAGCAGACTTTATTTTAATATAGACAAAAACCTTCAGATGTGGTATTTGACACAACTGTATTGACTTCAGCTGATTTACAGTCTCTAGACTGTTCTGTCCTGACAGTAGAGGTGGGATACATTTTATCCCTGAAAGAAGTTCTGCCCTGTAGTTCATCCTGCACATAATGACTATAGCTCTCAGCCTTTCACTGACTTTCTTTGACTCTGAATGTTATGGAAGGCCCATCTAATCTGTTCCCCCACAAAATCTCCAGTCTTTCTATATTTATACCTCGTACTTCCCCTCAAAGCTATTGGCAAAAAGTCCTGACTGGGTTCATCATAAAACATTACATATAACCATAAGCCAGAAAAGAATTTTCAAAGAATTGTGCTACCAGCTGATAAAGGATTTGGGAGAATTTAAGTCTTACCTTATTTATGTAATACACTGTACATGAGAAGCTGGGTTAACATCCAGTTCAGCATGGACATATACCATAATGAAATCTTCGCCTTCAGGCAAAGACAAGAACTAAAGGGAGACATTCAGGGATTAAATTGCTCCAGTCACAAGCCAACATCTATTAGGACTAGGAGTACAGAGCTCACAACAACCACCAAAATTAAAATTAAAAGGTCATAAATTGCTTTTAAGTCAAAGATAAAATAGCAAATGAGTTTGTCAGCAATGAAGGAGTGACTGCTTAGGTGTAAAGACATTTCTCTGGATGACAACGGGTGTTACTGAGCTCAGTTCCATTCCCAAAATTTTCGTATGGTTCTACTTCGAGGGGTGAAGCTGTAGAAGAGAGGGATTTTCAATTATTGAAGACTTATCATGTGGTTGTCCAGCGCTTAGGAAAACCTTGGAAGCAAAGGAGAAACCTTAGGAAAACCGCTGTGCTACTGACTATACCAAACCCAAACCCCAGGCCTTGGACACCTGACAGATTGCTGACTGCACATTCAAAACAAGTAATGGGACTCCAGAGCGCTTGTTAAGGAGGCACTTACTTTAAAGGTGCTATAAATTTCCCCATAAACTTAGTTGTACTGTGTACATAGATCTCTGCAGATCCATGTGCAGGATTGCACTCTGGTTGGTGGCACATGAGCCTGGGAACATGTTCAGTGCCGCATGTGATGAGCTTTTTGGCAACTAGATTTATTGTAGTGACTAGAAGGAAAAAACCCACAGTATCAGTGGCTGAAACTTCATTTTATTTACCCTGCTAATCCCTATTTTCCAGAAGTGAGAAACCTTATAATAAGAAGGTATTAAATTTATATATTGTATAACTGGCCTTACATTATACTACTTCTTTGTGAGATTTATCAATTCTTATATTAAAGCTACAGAGCTCCATTTACACATAGAAATCTAAGTACTTCAGCCTTTTCCTCATCCTCTGCCACTGTGTTTCTCTCTGCATCAGTAAATGATAAAGAATCTCCTTAGCCCCCTTAGATGGGCTGCACCTTTTAAAAACTGAAACTGGGAGCAGGTAACAACTTTGTCAATGTGATCATGTTGAAATTAAAAAAAAAATTCCTCTCACAGGATGGAATCCCTGTTTATGAAAAAAGAGGGATTTATGCCTGCATCAGTTAAGAGAAACTAAGGCACCAAAAACAACAGAAGGAAAACCAACTCACAGCACCACAGGGACTCTTGTAATTTCTGAACTTTCAAGCATTTTTTAGTGGCAGAAATTGTTTGTCTATGAAAATAGGGCACAGCAAATAGCACAGTACAACACCAATTTCCTGGTACTTGCTCCCTGGGTAGAGCTCTCTCCTTTCATATCTTCCTGGAGCCCTGTACTAAGATACAAAAACCCTAAGAAATCTATATTTTGCTGTTGTCTTGTATGTTGCAAACATTGGAATGTGGATTTTTTTTTAGTAGTATTTACAGCACCTGAAGTTTTGCTGAAAGCTAAGCCAGGTATAAAACAAATATGGGGCTTGATTCTCCTTTTTACTTGCATTGATAAAACAAGATGTGTAATTTCTTTTACTTCAGACAAGTTGTTCCTTATTTACACTGGCATAAAAGGAAAGAGAACTACTATTTTAATAATCAGAAGAATCTATATCGACAGCTAGCATATAAAATAACTCAATAGTGGAGGACAATCATATCTTACAAAAATGAAGATAAGAATCGCAGTACTTAGGAATGTGCTAAGGTTTTTTTTCTTTCACAGCCAGAATTTTGAAGCCCAGCAAAGCTGATCAGCACTGATGGCATAGCAGTGACAAAGACAGCCTCACTACCTGTGAGCACATCTTTGCTCTGGCCACAACTCCTTTGTTCCCTGGAAACAACGATATTGCCATGTCACAGTCTGCTCTGATGTAAATTACAATTTACACCAATTTCCTATGCAGCAGTTGGTTGCAGAAAGAGTTTAGTTTCATAAGAAGCAGAACTAGAATGGAAAACATTTTCAACACAGCAGAGTTTTGTCAGGAAATGCCACTCACTAAACACAAAATGTTTTGCCCAACATTTCTCTCTTTCTTTCCGAGATTCACACGTATCATGGATTGAATTCCTGACAGGCTGTTGGAGAGCCCAGAACTTCCACACTGTGCAATGCCAGGGGATGAGCTAAACACTCACTCACACATTCACTGTGACAGAGCTGACAGATTGAGGTTACCCACACCACAGTGCCAAAC
Source organism: Platyrinchus mystaceus (assembly GCA_035041135.1). Classification (NCBI taxonomy): domain Eukaryota; kingdom Metazoa; phylum Chordata; class Aves; order Passeriformes; family Tyrannidae; genus Platyrinchus; species Platyrinchus mystaceus. The sequence continues at coordinate 5,905,703 of JAWWLV010000011.1, read as the reverse complement.
CTCATGTCATGGACATGAGGACAGAGGGCCTAGGACCTTTAGCCTTACAGCAGAGTAAGTTCAAAGATACAGATATAAATACATACATAAATAATTCAAAGTATGCTTTATGGCTTCTAAGAGCTTATAAATAAACCCACATTACAATGGTTATGTTATGGTGCACATATGCTAAGTTATTTATACAGGAAAATCCTAAAGTAAACCACAGCAGAACTAACAAACAAAGAGCAAAATAATCATATGTGCAACTAATGAAATTCTAGTTTAAGCTTAGTAGAGGAATGTTACACACACCCCAACACTTTTTGAGCTTTTTAAACAATTAAGCAAATCTGAAAAATATCAAATATTCCTTAAACAATATAATTTTTCTGATATGAAAAAAACTTCCTGGGACCAACAGCTGAAAAGGATGTCCATTCTGTACAGCATCTTTTGGGACTTCTAGGATACTCAGCAGGTGTTTTCCCTGCTCAGATGAAAATCTCCAGCATTTAAATTATACAGACAGCTGTCAGGATGCAATATTCAGATTATATTAACTGTATCAAATCAGCTCTCTATATCAAATGCATCAGCATGGCAGCATGGGACTCTCCAGATTTATAAGATAAATTGTTAAAAACAAATGTTTATTTTGCTTTCTGTTCTCTACAGCCATGACAAAGAATGAGACTTTTATTTTGTACCTAAAAAGGGGGGGTTAGTAGTTCTTTTCATTCTCATTTCATAATCAACCAATTAATGCAGGAGTATATGCAGAGATAGTAACAAATTGAGCAAAATCCTGCTCATCATCAGCAGTTTCTAATAGGTGTCACTAACTTGTCCCTGCACTCAAAGTGCCTGATTTTCCATGTGAGCTGACACACCAGATGGCCTCAGACTCAGCCTGTGCTTTAGAACTACCCTTGCCTGGAGCCATCCCCAGTGCTCATGCTTTGTGCTTACTTTCTGCAAACAAGCAAGGAACTCACTCTGAAGAAAGCAAGTTTCTGATTCCTGTGGGTGCTTTCCAAGTCAAACACACACAATGCTACTGCACTTGACTTCCATGTACCCACAGCACTGTATGAGCAGTGTTACCCACTGTGACAAGAAAACATGCAGCTGTAAGGACATAGTACAAATAAAAGTATTGCATGTTTTGCAGGTTTCTTGCCTGCCCAACACTTGACCTGAGCTTAAATTCACACAGCCAGAATAGGGTATGTGGTCAGTAAAAACTAACCAGCATAAGCAGCCAAAATGGGTATCAAATTCTCACACAACTCAACAAATACAAATAGCAACAAATACCATTTTAAAAAGAGGAATATCTATCCACTTCTTAATGGATATTTTGCAAAATAGTGGATTCGGAAGCATCTTTCTTGAACATGTAGTGACAGGACAAGGGGGAATGGCCTTAAACTGAAAAAGGGGCAGGTTTAGATTAGATATCAGGAAGAAATTCTTTACTGTGAAGGTGGTGACGCCCTGGCATAGGCAATGAGTGGCTGTGGCTCCAACAGTTATGATACACCAGTGCATTGCCCTTTATACCCACCAGTTTACTTGATTTACTAATAGCTTCCTAAAAATAAAGCTCAAGTTTTTCCAGGTTTTGAGACTATTTTTTCATCTTATTGCAAGTTCTCCTTTTTTTAGGACAATGGAAAAGATTACAAGTCCATCTATGTTTCTGCTGTACTTCTTGCCCTATTTAGATTTAAATCAGGAAATTAAAATAATGATTAAAAACCGCACGCCATGCCTAAAAAGCACAGAGTATAATCAAGGGACTACAAAGGATGACACAATGGAGGGATGAACTAAAAAAAAAAAAATCCTGAGAAGTCAAAACTGGCTATGAATGAAGTTTTCAGAGCAAGGAAATAGAAACAATAAAGTCTCCGTCAGGTGTATGAAGTGAAGTGAAGCTGACAAGAGAAGACATTAGACCACGGCAGGATATTTGAAGGAACTTAATAGAGAAGGAGGATAATACAGCTGCACAGTTTAATGAGGTCCCCATAGTGTTTGCAAGAGGAACTGGAGCTGGAAAGCAATAAACAGCACACTTATGTTTTTCAGAAAGCGTTGTGCCTAAAGGCCATTAGGTTAATGTTCCGATTTAATGAAAAAATGTACATACACACACCAGAGGGTTAAAGCATAAATCAGATCACTTCCCACTGACCTGAGTCTCTGCTGAGGGGGAAGGGAGTGAAACTCCCTCGAATATAAAGCTCATTCAAACACTGCACAAGAAGATGAAAGTATAAATGGTGTCTGCTCTTATTTGAATGTACACTTCGATTTTTTCCCCCCAAGTTTCATTGATTGATTAAAAAAATAATCTTTTTTTTTTTTGAAGTTCCAGTATTTTGAAGAAAATTAGTTGGAGTGTAAAGAAAAATACACATTTATATTAATACCCTGGAGATGGTCCTGTAGCCTGGCAGGAGCCCTGGGTGTTCCTCTCCAGGGCTCCAAGGATCCTCAGGGCCTGGGAGGAGCTGGGCAGGTGAGCTGCAAAGAGTATTGCTTTCTGAGGCAGAGGTTAATTAAAGAGGCTCACTGCTGCAAAATATTTAGATTCTCAAGAATTTCAAGGCTTTGTCTGACAAAGCAAATACCACCAGAATATCTGTCTAGCTTTAATAGGCACTCCCATTCCCTCATATCTTACTACTACTAAGTTTACTAAGCAAACGACACATATTATGGAAAAAATAATTCACAGCCCCTGAAATCAATGACTGTTCCATTGACAACTGTGGGCTTTAGATTATAAACCCTTAAGAAGACATTATTATATTATTATTATATAGCTATTTCAAATGATCTCTTATTATGCAGTTAAAAGCAACCAGAGATAAAACATTTTTGGAGCTGATAAAAATCCTCCAGAGCAGTGCTTCCGAAAATTAGAGTCCCAGACACAGGTTGGGGCATGAAGAGGTTTTTCTGCAGGGTCACAACACAGTCTACAAACTTAAGATCTCATTGTAAAGAAAATTACTTCTAGCTCTCCTGGAAACAGAGATAATCTTCTGAATGTAAATATCCGAAGCAGTTCGGTTTACTGAATATACAATTGTAGGAAATACCCAGTTCACGATGAGTTCATGATGCTTTCTACAAGGATAGGATTTTTTTTTTTCTATTCTGGTGTTATAAATAATAAAAAAAGAGTAAATGTTAAATATAGGTACTACCCAACCAATCAAAATGTAGGAAAGTATTTTGGCTGTGTTTCTGTTGTTGAAACAGCACCAAAGTTTCTGACAGGACTCAGAGCACTGTGAAAGACTACGTGACCTGAACAGCTTGAATTTAGAGTTGTTTAAAGATAATATAGAGTTTAAATTTCAAATGCACTGGTTGCTTAAAGAAGAAAACATTTCGATATGGGGGACTAGACACTGCCAATGGTTGGAAGTTACAATGCAAAGAAGCACTAAACTGGTCACAGAGACATTTTCTGGGACACCACTGAAGATGGAAGGGCAAAAACTACAAACTTAATCCTTCACCAAGAACAAGAATGGGTTCAACTGGGAATATCCTGCTCTCCAGGATAAAATTTCACTGCACAGAAGATGATATCTTTTAAGGTGACTGGTAATATACTTCAGGGACTCAACTGCATAAGCACTTACCAGTCTTTACAGCTATAACCAAAGAACTTGAACCCTAACTCAAAAGAACTGGTCATACACAAAAGGCGTTGGATGATCCAGTCCTTGTTCTCCTCATCAAAAGCACAGTCTGATGCCTGGACAAGTTGGAAGGTACTATTCATCCAGTGTTTTCACATTAGAAGAAAAAATGGCTTGATTTGCTGAGGGTTTGGGGTTTTTGTTTGTTTGTGGTTTGGATTGTTTGTTTTTTAAAAGAACTGAATTCTCAGTGCTCCAATGGAAATTAATACACAGAAGTGACTGTTTTCAGAGGTCGAGACTTTCTTCTGCTGTAGTTCAAAACACTTGTTGCTCAAAAGGTCATTGTTCCCTGGTTTGCAGGGGACTAATTTACATAGAAATGGAACTGGCATTAAAAGAGAATAAGAGGTGAATTTTAGAGGAAAAGCCATCCTACAGGGAAAAGCAAAGAAATATATATGGAGAAATAAGCAGACTATTCAGTGTCCAAAGCACTGAATAACACACTCTGATTTCAGTAATTCACATCAGTCAAGCTTTTGGTCTAATATCACCAAACTAAGCTGTTGTCATAAAACATGTAAAGGAATTTAAGAGAAACTAGGGAGGGCTGTAAAGAAACAAGGGGAGTAAAGAGACAAACACTTCTGAGAAAAGGGAATGAACCTGACAGAACAAGTGGCCTTACCCTGTTTTTCCAAAACTAGACCTGTTTAGGGAATGAAATTATTGCAAATCTGTTCCTACAGTTACTATAGTGATAATGAAATCCATTAAAATGAATATTTTATAAATGAATAGATGAATAAAAATGAAGAGAATAAATGAATGGTAAATGAATATAAATACTAAATGGTGAAAATTAAATGAATAATTCTCTTAAATGAATAAATCCGCTGTGCTTCAGTTTGTTAGTGCTCTATACAGATTAAATTCCTCTTAAATGGCATCTTGAAAGGAGTTTACATTGCACCACAAGGATATATCTATACTGGGGGTTACCAGGATAATGGAAAGTAAACATCTGTCTGTGTGACATTGCTTGGTTTCTTTAGCTCCCACCAAAACTGACAATTTAGTTATTAGTTACATTTTACAGTTAGTGCAGCCAGTGGCTGTTGCAGAGGCAGCAGTGTCTCAATTTTTGCCTGAGCTATTTATTTCTGTTATAGCAACTGTGCATTTCCCATACTGATGTTTATTAAACACTGATATTCTTAGCGTTGTACAAGACACAAAATCGGTATGTTCAGCACACAGTCTGGATGACTATGAGGAAGACGAGAGTTGAAGAGAGGGAGGGAGGAAGATTGTTCCACACAGCAATAGCTCTTTGAAGAAAGAGGAAAAAGTAAGAATTAACTGAGCAAATACTGAATGTACCAGGGAAGAAATATTCTGAACAGGCGGCCAGAGCTGTATGGATTGCAGACACAGGGAAAGGAATAAATACACAGGGTTAAGGGAGTAATTGAAAGATGGAATGACATGGTCAGAGAAAAGAAATATTTTCAGTGGTCAACATAATTAAACTAAAAAAGAGTTGCCTAATTCACAATGCTATTACTGAGAAGGTTAATCTGTGGAAGGCCCAACCTCATTCAGCCCAGACCCCAAGTCACTCTGGATGGAATTGGCAACAATAAACTTGTACTTGATTATCTTGCCATTCCACTAGCAACGATATTTGTGTGCAACTGCCTCCTTCATTCCTTATTTCAGTGTTTCTAGTGCAACCTGCTGCTAGGACTGAAAGCAGAAGTTTGCCTATGGACTTTGTAGAATCTATTGAGAGAAGCTTATTTTTTTGTTGTAGTTGTTTTAAAGAAAAACAGAGCTCAACTCCATTGGGAATTTTCATCATTTTTAGCCGTGGAAAATTAAACTATCCTTATGCTGTACAAAAGATTCCCCTTCTTCCACTCCCCCGCTGTTAAATTCTGAGTGCTCTGCACAGGCCCCAGTAATTGAGAAACATGACAGTCAATACAAACAAAACCCCACAGTATACATTAGTATATACCCCTGAACCTCCCTAGCAGATGAAATAGAGAATTGCCTCAGTTCCTCAGGTTCAATCAATCAAAAATTCCATCTCTCTGTAAACTTAACATTTTAAATTCTGCTCCAGAGTCACATAAATCTCAAAATAATACTTCATACCTGGAACCCTGTGAAAAAAAAGTGAAACATCGGTCCCATTTTGAACTGCTGCTCGATATTTTAGTTCAATTCTCCTCTGATCAACTGGAGGAAATGCAGTAAACAAAGATACTCCGAGAGCAGCCAAACTCACGTGTTTCTGATATAAGCACACCCTGCTTTGTGATCAGCTCTGCACAGCTGCTGTCATTTGGTCACTAATGTCTGTTTCTGAAGTAGGTCTCACTGGGAAATTAGGCTTGTGTTTTTGGTAGCTTTTAAATTAAACCTGTAAACTTAAGTCAAAAATTTGTCTCATGATGAGGTCCCTGTATTTTGGACTAGTGTTTCTCACTGCTGGTTCTTTAACCGAGCTTGAGTTTTATAACCCAACAGAAGCCTTTTACTCATCAGCTGGTAATTCCTTCCTATTTGATATCTTGTGTAGTTTCTGTTCCTCAGTTCTGAAGTCAATACATATTCTTTACATATAACAAAAAAAACAAATACAAAAGTCAGCATAAAAACAACTGAGCAGTCTTATGATATCTTTTTGATACAGAAGGAGTCAAGACCTGCATCTCAGCATTTCTTAGAGTTGATGTTAAAAATAAAATTACTAGGTTAAAATGAGCAGATGCTGATTAAACCAGAACAATTAATAGTATGCTCACAAACCATTAAACATTAAACATAAAACATTAAACCCTGTTACCCTTATTTCCTTCTTCTAACTCTTAAAGTAGGATACAGCCAGTAAAATCTTGCATCTAGTTATCTGTTTCTTCCTCTCACATCTGCTGTCTTGGTAAATTTACAGAACTAAAGTTACACTGCATTTCACA
>JAWWLV010000011.1:5855284-5892128 GCA_035041135.1 Platyrinchus mystaceus | reverse complement strand
GGGGACCCGGGATTCGAACCTGCGGCCTTGGCGCTGAGAGACCAGTGTCTTAACCGCTAGGCCACCAGGGGTCCCCGTGTATATATATATGTGTGTATATATATATATATGTTTCTTTGCTGCCTGTAATTCCTGTATTGATATGCAGGGGTGGGCTTTGCTCACAAGATGGCACTGTTGATTACTGCACACTCCTCACTGAGCCTTCCTCCAGAGAAAGGTCTGAGCAGCTTCCCAGGAGAAACCACACAGAATGGAACTCCCTAGAGGGCTGCATCTCCACACCTGGGAATTGTCTGATCCATCACACTGCATGTTTGCTACTATAATCCCTCAAGATGAAATGCACAATACTCCTCTAAATCTGTGAACATCCTAATATCCAAAACTGTCAATCTTTGTTTTCCAATCCTTATTAATCTAATGTCAATGGAAAGTACTTTTTTTTTCCATCTTTAGAAATGGCTTTTCCTGTGTAGACAGCAAGGATGGTCTCTAAACTGGAAGGATTCCCAAACTCCAACCTCTGCTACATTTTTTTAGTTGCCAACAACAGTTCCACGTGATTAACACAAGTGGTTATCAATAGCTATTTGCAATGCAGATGTTGCTCAAGTTGTTTTGGAGACTGTACTGAGTAACATTCAAATCTTACAGGATCTTTATTCTGGGCACAAGAGATTCCATCCTACCAGATACACTCACAACAGGTAAGAATTGAGGCATTTTCTGTTCAAATTCAGCACTGCCTCCTAACTACCAGTGGCACCCATAAAAATCATACAAGTTCTTAGGAGATTTATCCAGCTCTTCCTGAAAGGGAGATTTGTGTCAGCCAGTGAGAAAATAAAGCATTTGGAAAAGGAAAATCACACATTCTTTTAGCAGCAGCCTAAGTGAACTGCAAAGACATAGCAGAATGAACAACTATGCCAGAAGCAGGCAAACATGCAAACCACAGTTGCCAAGACAAGTTAACAGAGCTTTTGGCTGCAGGTGTTGTTCTGACCAACTACAGTCACCAGGGCATGGAGAAACTCAGTATAAAAAAAAAACAGTATAAACTCAGGCAAAACTGACAGATTCCCATTATGTAAAAAAAAAAAATGAACCACAGGAAAGTTTCTTTCAAAACAAGAGCATTAAAGATTCTTTTATCTCCTGTAAAACCAAAAAAATGCTTACTTATGCATTGCCACTGATCTGTCTCCAATAACTAAAGTGATTTTTAAGTAAATCAGATTTGCAGTGTTTACTCTTGAGCATCACAGGCAAGATGAAGCTTCGCTTAAAGAGGTGCTATGCATCCAAGGAGACAATATTTGCTTTGGACACTGTAACAAAAACATTTAACATTATAATCATAGTAAGGCTTCCCCTTCAATCCTGACAGCAACAAAATTCCAAGTCCTGGCTGAGTTTGCATCTGTAATACAACCAGCTCTGCTTACACATTGCAGCACTGCCTGCACCTACAGCTGCAGATCACTCAAGTTTGGTGTCACCTGTAATCTAACACAACATACTAAAACCAGAGTTATGGTCCTAAACTTGCAATTTTCTGCCTTGCATGGGGTACTTTTTCTCCCCTCCATTGCCCACCATGTAGTTGCTTCTCCAACACTTCTCACAAAATGATTTTCAACAGATCAGTGTGCTCTGAATCCATCTGAGCCAATGGCTCTGGCTTGGTTTTTGTCTTCTCAGTTTTCTTCCACCGTTTCAGCCATCAAGGCTGCCAGAACATCCAATGTGCCATTCCTCCATGAGAATGACAATGGATTCTGACCTTGATTTCCTTTCCTTTCCCTTTTCTCCTACAGCATCTGTGCAGGTATCCCTAGCCAAAACCACAAATTTAGCTGGTGCCTGAGAAACATATTTTTGGCCACTCTCATCTGGCCAAATCAAAATATGAGGTGCTAAACATTCTGGGATAAGGAAGACCTTTTATGTGTGTGTGTGGGGGTGATTATGCATTGCATGAATTCTGGCTCTTTGCATAATTAATAACGTTTACTGATGCTAATGAATACCACCAAACATGAATTTGATGCTCTAGTATGCTGGAACAGGCTAGACTCTCTTTAATAGCTTGCTATTCTTTCATCATTTTTATTACTCTTCCTTTCTCACTTCCCAGATGATTGTCCATTTCCTTCCCTGCACAATCTGTACCTACAAGCACAGGCAGAGTTCCTACTGACATTGATGGGGAGCCTGAATATAAACATTGCAAAGGAGATCTGAAAAGTGAACTGGTGAGAAGAAACTTGCCCTTGGCTGCTGCATGCAAGATCCACTACAATTGAAATTTCAGATGCCCCGGATTATGACCTACTTTACTGTGTATTACTCAGAGAGAATGAGTAAGACATTTCTGAGGCTGACACAAAACCAGTACTTTCTGTGGTAGCGAGGAAAAAATTCTTTCTTAAACATTAGATCAATTTTAGAATTCTTGTATCAATGATTAAAATTCCCTGGGGTCACTGTGCAAAGTCTGCTGAAGAACAGAATTGATTTTCATAGGCTACAAATCAGATCTGCGGTCTTTAACTGAAATGCAAGGTGCGTGTTTCCATATACAGGGGATCATCTAACTGATGAAAGACTGAATAGGCCTCCATAAATAGATTTACCTTTTGGCAAAATTACAGCATTTGTGGGTAATTCATTCAGTACTGGCACCAGAAATACTTTTTTCAGCCTATTCTGCAAACCTTGTGTGGAAAAGGCCTTAGAGTGAGACAATCATTTAAGCATGTCCCTAAGTGCTTGGCTGATATAATGTCATAGATCCACTGAAGTCACTGGAAGCCTTTCCCTGACTTTTATGGGCTTTTCATAACATCTTCTTATGAATCGGTTTTTCAGGTATAAAATGTGAACACGAATAACAGCTCCTTCCTCCTATTATTTGTCAGGTCTATTTTGACTAGAAACTCTTTAGGGCAGATCTGTGTTTCATATGCAGGTCCTGTGCACAGAGCAATGGTTCCCCGTGGTTCTGGAGGGGAACTAAGTACTACCATAACATTATGCTCCAGGTCAAACCAGTCTTAATTTATGGAAGCTCAGATGTGTGGATTTATACACCCATGTAGATTAAAGCTGCCTCTCAATAAGCAAGTCCTGAAAGAGCTGTAGCTCGGATTTTGAAAAAGTTTTGAAAAATGAAGTAAATGCTTCAGAGTGTGGTTACAATGAAATCAGCTCTTGCTGTAACTGCATGGCAACTTTGTGGACTTAACACTCTTCACATAGCTCTTAACCACTGCATTAATCTTAGAAGATATCTGAACCTAATAAAATTTCTTATTATTCCCTTTAACATTGGCCTCTTTTTAACCATATACCGTAATATAATACAAACATCGGTATGGGGGACTTCATAAAACATCAGAGTTTTGATCTGTAATGCTCTAGGATCAAAAAAACACCATAATTAAAAAAAGGTTTCTACAGGAAAAAAAAAAATCCCATGTTCAGTTGCCTGTTTAATCTGCAAATGAAAGGCTGAGATAAGACACTGAGCCAGGAAAACACAAAATAAGCATGTTTACCATGCAAATAAGCTTCATTAATACAGAAGATCCTTATCTGGACCACTCAAAAGATTCCATGTGGGTGGATTTTTCTGCTATGAGAAACAAGGTTTTCTTTTGCAATCAGCATTATATAAAGCTATTGGCATCTCCTGGACTGTTTATCAATATATGTGTAAATGAAAATTAGATATTGAGATTAAAAGATTTGGCCTCTTTTAATTATGTTAAAGTTTAAAATATGGAATATAAAAAAATATATATTCAGGCTAACTCATCAACCTAAAATTATGGTTAAATTCCTTAGTATGTATCTTTTCAATTTTTTGTGTTAATTAACTGGCCTTATCCAACCTCTAATTTATATGTATTATTTTAGATTTCAACTGATGGTAGGAATACAATATTCTAATGGGATAATAAAAATTATAAATAGTTAGAATAATCAGTTCAATAAGGATGACCACTCTGAATAAAAATTAGAAGTTTCCTACTCTAATTCACTACCAAATGCTTCCACCTAAAAATGGGATTTAGCTTTGTCCTCAAGGTTTCAACAACCTCAAAAAGTGACACTTCTGCTGAAATATCTGCAGTACATTTAAAAGCTTTGGTTGTAAAATTCTACTCTGGGCCAATACAAAAAGTGTAAGGGGTTTCACAATAATTACAAGGTGTCACCACACTGTAGTAACTTCTTATAGCCTTAACAGTTTTGCAAAATTTCAGCACCAGACTTTTCATGACTTGCTTGTGGAATGGAAAATGGAACTAGTTTTTCAAGGAGCGAAAGTTTTGTCTAAGTCCCACTGAAGTAATAGAAAGACTTACAGTGACAGTGAGTTACAGCAGAAAGAAAAACTCTGGATCTTGGATATAGAATCTGTTCCAGAAAACATTCATCTGGCATGCCACACTTTTCTTGGTTCTTATCTTCATTTATGGTACTTCTAGAACTGAATTTTCAGGGCCTGGATACATAAAACTGGCTTACCAGTTATGTGATAAGAATTAGCACAAGCTTAAGATACAAAACAGACCTCCAGGGCCATTCTACCACTGTTACTACTGCTGCTGCTGCTGTTAAGGCATGGGGTAGTATTACACTTTCAGGGCTAATCCAGTAATTATCCAGCTATATGGAATTTCTCTGCTGCTGTAACATGTACTTGAAAAACAAACAAACAAACAAACAAACAAACAAACAAATTTCTGATTTACATGCTCAGATTTTGAGAAGCCCATGACATTTTTACATTGAAAAATGTAAAAACTTATGTTAGAAAGTGAGGACTTTTGATGAACTCAGTCTGAAGATGTGATTCTCAGTAATCCAAATATTAATAAAACAAGCCTACAGAATCAATCACCAGTGATGTGACTGCAGTTACCTGCCTCTGCCACAGTATCACTGCAGAAAGTACTCTTCCATAAGGTACTCTTCAAAAATTAAATAGAAACCATTATATAAGCACACATGGAGGAATGATACATGGATTATTATTTTTTGCATTTGACCATGTCCTATGCTCAATCTAACTTGTAAAGAATCCAAAATAGTCTAAATCTCAGCAGGGTGGGTTTTTTGCATTCTGCTTTCATTTAGCATATTCAATTGATTTCTTACAGTAATTGTTACTAATTTCTTTTTACTGTACATAAATACTTTAATACTTACAAATGAGGCAACAAAGAAAGTCAATTTGACATTTATTGTTCTATACAGAAATCACAGACATGCTGTCAAGGAATTAATTAAAATTATAGTCACATAATAATGACACCAACAATAAATACTCATATACAGGTAATAAATTAACTCATTAATTCAGCCAGTACACAGTTGTAAATAACTATATGAAAATAGCAAACATTTTATATCAGGGCTTTAAATGTTCACTCTGTTTTTAATTCTGAGTTTCCTTCCTTGGTTGTTTAAAATAATTAGGCTTTAATGGGATGTTTAAATGTAAATTTATTAAAGAATCCAGAATAAATTGGTTGGAAACTTCCTAAAAACACTTCAAAAGGCTTCACAGGCTTTTTCAAGGTCTGTCTTACTTATGAAAACAAAAACGAAAGCACTGGATTTGTGTGTTTGCATAGATAGATAGATAGAGGCACACACAGAAAACACATATATATGTGTATATCTGCAGATTCAAACATATTTCTGCCATTTCACTGAGAAATGCCAGAACACTGCTTCAAAACACTTTTAGGAAAAAAATAGGATATGTGTATGAACTGTTTTAATTCTAATTATCAGGAAGGCTTCAGTTTTTATCTACTAAATTGTGGGACTGTACTTCAGTCCTTTATAGGCAAGATATAGGAAGAAGCAGATCACTGATACCAGCTTGACACAGGGAGGACATCCCAAGAGCATCTGATGTCCCTTTGTGCTGCTGTTTCTGCCAGAAAGAAGCCCCCATCAATCCATCCTTACAAGGCAGAAGTCAGAAAGTCCAAGCACATCTACCCTTCACCCAGTGACATATTTGAACCCCTTGCTTTGTCTCTCTTAGGGCTGTTTCTGTGACATAATTTCGAAAGCCGGAAATGAACCTTGGCCATGTATGCAGGAGCTGCTGCAGGTGACCTGCTGCTAAAACTGGTTGCAATGCTTGCTGCTGATAAAGGAATATCACCCACAAGTCCACACAACAACTGGACATTTTATCAGCCCTCCAGAGTTTCCAGTTAAATAGATTTTGTAACCACTGTGTTATTTGGTGCTTTTGATTTACTGATACAGTCTTTGGTAGGAAACTTAATCAGAGATTCACCTACAATATAGTGCAGAATCACATCAGTGTTGGCAAAAATCATGGTGTACTCCCAAGTTAACAGTCAAGAATGGTTTTACTCCCATCACGCTTATTTATTACAAGTGACTTACTGGATATTTAAAATAGTATCTAAAATGAAACAGAATATCACGAAGCCATATAAGGGAGATTTAGATTGTTCAGTATCTTTCAATGTAGGTAATAATTTTCTTTAAACAACCTGCCCTATTTTATGTTTAGTGTTAAAATAGGCCTGATAAATGTTAAAATAAAGCAATGTTTCAAAATTTAATATTTGGTCCACATACACAGTTTCTTCACAAATATCTTATTTCCTACCTTGTAGTAAAAGTGTGCTACTTTTTAGTAGGACTGACACATTCTTCATTTAAACCATAACCAACATTTTTCAGTTGTTATTAATCCATAAATTGTCCAGGCTATGCTTTCCCCATAATAAAATATTTTTTTAACAAGTTACCTATCTCAAGCTGAAAAATATGAACTAGTTTATTGTCATTTCCACTATAAGCACAGAAATCAGTTTGGTACTCATGAGTTTGGTAGAACAGGTTCATTACAAGAGCAGTGAAGTGTACAGAAAGTAACGACGTACCACTTTTCCCCTGGGCCTTGTTCTGACAAAAACCTTCTACTGAATGATCATAAAATATTCTAAGGGCTTTTAAAGACAAATAAAAATTAGGTTCTGCTTAAAACTGCAGTTACTTTGGCTGCCTTGACTTCATGTTTACATAATAAAAGTGTATCTCAAAAACAATAACATATTATTCTTAAATCTGAGATTACCATTTCACTGGCAAGAATGACAAGACTGTAACAGCAATTAATTTACATGTATATTCTGTGTCCAACAATGGCCACATTCTTTACCAAAATTACAAAGTTCTCAAAATTATCAATTACAGGTGAATTAGTATATGGCTTTTGTTTTTTCCTAAGCATCTCAATCAGCAACTTTATCAGCTAAAACATAATGTACATTTCTTTGCTACAATTGTTTTTCCACCTACATATGCCATTGTACCATGCCAGCATCTCGTGTGTGCAATAGAATCAGAAACTGTGGTTACAGGCATGGATTTTTGCCATTTGCCTGAAATAATATGCTAAAATTAATGTATTTCCAGAGAAAGAAAAGAAAAACCAAATCAATATGGTATCAGAGAGGATAAAGAACAACTTTCAAGCTATGTGACTAATTTTCTGTTGATCTATAAGGCTAAAGTAATTTTTCTAAATTAAGGAATTTTCCAGTAAATTCTCTTTAAGTGCTCTCCTGATGGAGATGATGTAAGGGGGAATTTGAGAACAACATAGATGCCTTGTTTCCATAGCAAGGAAAGGGAACCAGCGAGCCAAGACAGGCTGATAGACCTTCTCATAATTGCTATTTCAGGTGAAGGGAACCAATGAGCTGGATAGGCCTTAACATAATATTGTACCATATTAGCAGGAAGGGGATCATTAAAGCCAAGATGGGCCATGGTATAATTTTTGCTAAGCCTGTGAAAATACATTTGGCATTACTTGTGGTGAGACAAGAACTAACCAAATTGCTGATTTAGCATAACTATAAGGCCTGAGAATGTCTATAAACCACGGTGGAACTGCTGAACTAACAAATGGCTGATTTAACACAATATATAGCACATAGGAAAAATAATGCAGTAACAGCATAGCTAAGACAGCTGCAGAATGAGGGGAAAAGGGACCATTTGAAGGGAACATTGGCTTTGGAATAAGGAATTCAAATGTCAATATGCAATAGTGAAATGGGAAAATATGAGAGTTGTTTTTAGGAAACTGGTTTCCCAAAGAAACATTTCCCAGAGAAACAAAGAAACTTCAGTATTGGGGAAGTGACTCAACAGAAACAGTGAACTGTCAGTCTGGGAAACTGAGGAAGTAGAGAAGGCCAGAGGTTATGGACTCTTGAAGAGATAAAAGACAACTCAGAGAACTACCTAGGTGGGACCAGCAGAAGCTGCTAGGAAACAACTCCTATGGAAGCAAACACCTCCAGCAACCCGTGGGATGTGAGGTGGGATTCCAGGGGGAGCCCCGTGCTGTGAGTGCAGACTGAGGACCAACAGCAGTGCCTGGTGGGGCACAGACTGGGAAAGCTCAAGGATTTGGGAATAGCTGTCATAACCATGACTCTGTGCCTTTCCCATTTCTGTGGCTGTATGCTGAGCAGTTTGCTACAGCTGTCCATTACCATTAGCATCATTAGAGTTCCCTCATGAGGCTATTAGAGCTGTTTGCCATCCACTGCCATTCTTGTAATGACCTCAGTATCCTAACTGTCTGTTGTTATTGATTACTTATGGCTGTCTCACAGTTAAATATTGATAAATCATAGTTGCATTTTGTACTGACATGCTTAAATTTATGCAAGCTATTAATCAATGTAAGTTTTTAAAAGCTCTCCTTTTATACTTCATGTAGTCACAATCCCTTTATTCACTGTACGATATGTTGCTCACTCCCCTTTTTCTCCATTTACAGGTCAAATTAGGAAAAATCATTTGCTGCTGTGTATGGAAATCACCCCAGCTCTTTAGAAGAAAGATACATTCCTAGCTAAAGAGGTTGTGGTCAAAATTAGAGCTAATTTAGGAGACAGATACAGAAATAGAAAGGAGGTGTAAAATACAAGATGTGTAAGAGTCACTGTGCATTTCTCAAAGCTCTGGTCCCACTGGCCACTCAATGAGTCAGAGTTCAGCCAGCACAAGTTGCACCATGTAAAACACACTCCACGTCTGTTTTAACATGACTCTTTGAGGCTGGCAGGGGACAGGCTTGAATCCAGAGGTATTGTGAAAGGGAAAACAGTGTGTGTTCAGGACACTGAAGAGCAGCAGGGAAGAATGCAGAAAGGAACATGGTGAGAGAAGCCATTTGAGAAAAAGGCTGGTAGATATACAGGGTAGCTTGGTCAGGAACAGAAATATAGATACTGCTGCATTATTTTAATTACTGGCTTATAGACAGAGACTAGAGCAAACCTTGCAGATAAGACTACCAAGATTTCCCCTTGTTATTGGAAGACTGACCTCTTTTTCCTGCTAAGATGGTAAGTCCTCTGCCTGTCCTTCTTTCTCCAAAGCACAGTGGCTTCAGTCATGTAAAAGAAAGGCAGTAATTGATTGAAGTACCTTCAAAATTTGGTATGTCAGCAGTTGTATTAGTTGTATGAGTGTGGGTGAGGACTGCAGGGCCTCTGTAAGGAGCAGCTGGGGCTGCTCCATGCTGGACACAAACATTTTTTCCATAGTGCTCCCAAGGGTGTTGAGTCTGGAAAAAAGGGGGTGAGAGGAAGACATTATTCTAATTTTTGTCATTGTCTCTCATGATCCAATTCTATTTTAACTGGTAATATATTAATTTTCCTCAAGTTGAGTCTGTTTTGCACGTGATGGTCATAGTTAGGTGATCTCCCTGTCCTTGTCTTGACCCACAAATTTTTCACCTCATGATACTGTGACTTGTGAAGGAAAGGTTTGCATGAGACTTATCTCTGTCTTGGAGCCAGACAGCCGACCTAACTAACTTTCATGCATTGATATACAATGAATCCATCAAATATTTCAACTAAAAGAAGGAAGTATTTTCTTTCCACTCACAAGAACTTCTATTGCAAAAGTAGGACTAACTTTTCTGGAATCAATCCTTTGAACTGTTAGAATACTCTTTCCACATTTGTATCCAAACCAATTTCCTTCAGGATAGGAAATCTTGGAACTACAATAAAGAGAAATGAGAGGGTTTTTTAATAGTCTACCACTTAGAACAGCTGTATAATATTAAGTACAGCTGACACAAGGCATGTCTTGAGAGCAGCTGAAAACACTCAGTGCAGAGAAAATACCACTTTTCTGCCATTTCTGTCTCTTTTGTTAAATCTGCTTTTGGTCTGTCAGGATGAACTAACAATGAAAAAGAGTAGAAAAAACTACTTGGTTTGTGGTCTGGTTGTTTTTTTGTGTGTGTGTTTGTTTGGTTATTTTTTTTTGTGTGTGTGGTTTTTTTGTGTTTTGGGTTTTTTTTAATTTTAAAAAAGTTTATCCCATACTTGTGTTATTTCATGAGCCAGCCCTGAAACCTTCCCTGAAAGCTGCTCCCTTAGGACCAATTTCCCTCAATAAGTAGCACAGTACTCATCGTAAGGGGCAAGGCATTCCTCCAGCCATGGTGACAGAGGGCATCAGCTGAAGCTTTCAGGAAAGTAACACTTTTTTTAGTCCATGTCTAACTAAAATCATCTCCTCTCTGAATGTGACTGGTGAGCAGCTACAAGCAAGGCATGATGTGGGATACTCAAGCACTCTCATCAAGGGCAGCTGGAATCAGTCCACCCATTCCCTCCCTGCAGAGTTCCAAGTGAGAAGTTGAAGTTCATTAAAACTGTAGCTTTGACTGCCTTGGCTGGAAGTTACAATGCTGGGTTTATTATCTAATGTATTCCTCTGATGTATATTTTACTTATCATGGATTATGAATTAATAGAGGCATGATTTTAGATAAAGGGATGGAAGGTAAATGTCAGCAGATGATAATACTCTCTGTATCAACATAACTTCTCATGTTGACTCTGTAGAACCTTCCCTTGAGGCTAAATCTGGCAGGCTGATTTATGAAACAGTTTAAGGTGTATATTTGATAATCAACTATCCTAATTACTTTGGTCATTATCAGTCTTCTTGATAATTTTGGTTTCATTCCAATATCCATTGATGTCTGTGAGAAGGCTCTGTTTCTATCAAGGGAAAGTAGGTCATATTTCAGTCTAGCTGGGTTTCAATAACTGTCATTGGATCATCTTAAAGAAGTGGAAAATTCTCAGCTCTAGAAAGCCAAGGACACTGTCTTTGGTCTGTGGCTTTTGGTTTGTTTATTTTCTCTTTTTCTTCCAGACAGCCCCAAGTGTTCAGGCTATCAAAACCTGGCACATCTAACAAGCTTTCTGGCCACCTGACTATTTATCACAGCACTCAGTTTTGAGAATGGTAGGAGGATAGACTTGAATTCAAGTTAGTAATGTTTCCTCAACATGACAATTTTATTTTAGTTTCTGTAAATAATAATAACAATTTTAATTTTTTTTCATATAAGTTATTATTACTGTTAGGTTTCTTTGTCTCTACACTGCTTTTATAAATATCTCTATCTTTTCATGTCTCTCTTATTTTTACATTAACAATTTATTCTCTCACCAGATACAAACCATTTGATGTTGCTAAGCTCACACACAGCTATTGTTATTGTTATCAGTATTAGTAATGGAATCATTATCATTCTCATCACTAAAAGCGAGCTCATTATCTGATAAGTCAAAATTTCCTCCCAAAGATCTTGAGGTATTTGATTTTCCTCATTTGTATTCTCAGAAGTCATTTCTTCCTCACTTGCTGGAGATGAAAATGCACCTTCCATAAGTAAGCTGCCATTCTGCTCATTATGCAGCTTTGATTATTAATTTTTCTTTTCTCCTTTGCAGCACAAGAATGATTGCATTTGTAACGGGTTTGTGCCTCCCAAGGGATTTTCTTTGAAAAACAGCTACTGAGGTTAAGCTGTGGTTACGTGGGTTTGAGACAATTGATGATCCAGCTACTAAAATTCATGGGCACTGGCAAGACTGGCAGTGGAATCACAGCATGAGAGGGTGGGAAGGGTCTTGGGGAATACACTTTGGGAAGAACTGATATAATAATGACACCAGTGACAAGCTGGCCTTTCACTGGGGCCAAAGATGAAACGTTTCCCTTCTTTTTCACCCAGATTTCTCAGCCTAATGGACTTAAACACAACACTCAGCCGCAACAGAGTCCAAACTCCGAACAGCACCAAGCCTGCCAGAGCTCAAGGAGTATTTGGACAATGCTCTCAGGTACATGGTGTGATTTTTGGGGTTGTCCTGTGCAGGGTCAGGAGTGGGACTTTGATGATCCCTGTGGCTCCCTTCCAACTCAGCATATTCCATGGTTTTATGGTTCCCCTATCGACCAAGTGAGTTGCAAAAGCTCAGACAAGCTTTTTACTGTTTGCTTGCACTGTGCAATTGGGGGTTATTCCCTCTGCCCAGTTCTGCACACATATATGCTAAATTCTTTCCCTCTGTGGACTAAAAACTCCAAGGCTGCTCTTAATCGTTACTAGTCAACTGTTCTAATGGAGAATATTGACTGTCTCCAAATTTATCTGCAGGATGAGGTTATAGTTTAGCTTTCTTACAACAGATTTTGCTTAATCCCTCTCTGATTTCTTCTTGACACTATACAGGGGGTGAGATTTTTTTTTTCAGAACTGCTTGTTTGACATGGGAATCCCTTTCTCCTGCATTCATGGTTATCTTAAGAAATGCTACTTAATTATGGGCTACTCTTCTGTTCCTGAGGTCAGGAACAAACATCCCCAATGAGAAGTACCAACACATCGAGTGTGCAGGATATTTGGGAGGAAAATATAATCAATCTAGGGCAGAGGGGGAGTTGTTTTGATTTTGTTACTCTGTTTTTGTTCTGCTTTTCGCTCACAAAGAAATATTTCTCATGATGTGGTACAGAAAACTATCTGATTTGTGAGCTGGAAGTGGCCTTTTAAAATTCAATTAACTTTGTTTAATGGGTTTCATGCATTTGTAATATCAAGGAGTCACATTACTGAAAATTAGTTTCAGTAATGTTCTTCTGATATTACTGCACAGCCATTTGTTGCCAAATGGAAAGAAAGCTAATTACTGGACTTAGTTTCTCACACAACTTGTTTTGCTTTACCCATCTTCTCTCGTATGACATGAGATTATGTATTCATGCAGGCTGCAAAATAATATTTTACATCTGAGATTATCTTGACCCCATTAGAAAACTGAGTTCTTTTATTTGTTTATCCAGGAACACTCACAGCCAGAGAAAGGATTTAGATTCTTGATTTCTATTTACTTCTAAGACTTTAAACTCTCCAATTTTACTCCAATTATGCCCAGTGAAAGGCCTTTGCAAGCACCATCCTGGCATCATAGCCAGGCCATGGCTGAGCTTTTTAACAGCTTTATATACAGAACTCACCATTTCTTCCCAATGTACTGAGCAAAGACTACTTAATATTTAATTCAGATAAACTTTTGGAGGAGAAATCCAGATTGAAGTCATGTTTCAAAGCTTTCAACTTTGCTTCTTCCTAGAAATAACACAAATATTTTAAGGATCTGGAATATTTTCATGTACCTTATAGATCATTTCTTGATTTGGAAAAAACTGTGGCTTTAAAATGTCACACAAGTATTTTGCCAACTACGGAAATGTCAGTATTATATAATAAACTTGTTAAAAATAAATTTAATGTCTGAGAGTAAAATTAATCCATTTCAAGGCCACTGGAGTCACAGCCTGATTGGAAAGATGGAAACCAAGGAGTGATAATTTTTAAAGGTACATGACAAGCATGTCTCATTATCACTACATTGACTGCACTGAATCTGAAAACAGCACTGGGTTTTGTTTAATGGGAGTTCACATTTTCTTTGCATTTTGCTACAAATTGCAGGCTGGTCAAAGCTAAAAAAGCAAAATCAAACATGGACCAAAATAAGGCAATTTAATTTTAAATTTATACCTGTTTTAAGAAGGGAGACTGCATACAGCATGTTATGCATCTCGGTTCATTTCAACAGAGCTGTAACAGATTATAGATTTTTCATAAAACAAATCATACTTAATAGATATAACTTTTGCACTACTTATCTGTTTTTCTGTAATGATCAACTCAGAGAGTACCCTATGCTGGCTAAATTAGATATATTGCATGAAAGCAATGAGAAATAGAAAAAAAAAATAATACAAACCAAACACAAAGTCCTTTCATTCCTTCTCTCATCCTACTGTCAGCCTAATCTGCTCTCTTACCTAGCAGAGCAACTGGATGCTAATTACATTAAAAGCTCAAACCAATAAACAAGTAACAACTTGCATTTACACATTTTAATGCCTTTCATGGGAAAAAATATATCGAGAACTTAAAAACTTTACATGAACTCTATATATATATGTGTCATGGGAACCAACTACAATGAAAAATCAACATTGACTTGACAATGTACAATACTTATGAAGGAGTCCTATCTGTGTTTAACTGTACATTTTAGAGGAAATTAAATTAAAAAATTAAATTAAAAAGACCTGCAGAAAGAAGATTTCTGCACTGACCTGAAGGACACCACCTACAGAAGCAGGATGCTTATGGGTTCCCTGAGATCTCTTGGGCATCTGCTGCCCTTACTGTTGGTTGTTGCACAAGTTTCAGACTTTCAAGTATCATTCATAGATTCAACCCCTTTTGTTTTTTAAACGGTTTTTCCATCCTTCATTTAGAGGGGGGAAAAACAATCATGTAACATTGAAAATGTGCTAGAATTGTCAAGAGATAAATGGTCTCTGATTTTAAATGTGTATTAATGGGTCAATATTCTCCTTTCTTACCATATACAGATCACTCATTAATTATAATGTCACTATAGCTGCAGAATGAATTTGACCTTATTCGTTCAGCACCATGTTTTAGTATTAATAGTTTTTGTTCTTAACAGCAATTGGGAAATACAGCCAGACATGCTGAATGATATATTTCTCTCTTTATAGCATGGCTCTACTAATTCAAAAAATGTAATAGGAAAGATGATGTTAACAACAATTTATTTATTTTTTAAAATGATTACTAGATGTGCTTGGTGCTGGGATTATATACATTTAATACTAACCTGCAAAACGGATTTCTTCTATGTCTCCAAATAAGAAAATGTGCCAAGTTACAGGGTAGCATGTGGGTAATTTTTCAGGAAGTATAATGTCTGCAATTCTAAGCAAACAGGGCTTTGGTCTAAAATTCTAGTGCTGTAAAATACCACAAATTAACTAATTTGAGTTAGTCACTGCAATATTTACACCAGGAAGAAAGGAAGCACAATAGGACTATTCTGCAATGGGTGAAATGGGAATGAACTGGAATGTAGAAACACATTTGCTAAGGAAACAGAGCACTGGTTCACCACGACATTCCCAGGCATTGACAAAAAGAATACCACAATGAAAGGCTTTATGCTGGAGAAAGTAATCATGAGATAATAGTAACTTTTAATGGGGAAATATTACAGAAACGTTTTATTCAGCCAAAACCAGTGGAGTTTTAGGAGGAATTTCATTCAAGCTGTACAACAAAATCAGTGTAACACTTCATTTGAATGGTTGAGAAATAGAAAAGAAATAATTGAAGGTGTCACTACAACAGT
This sequence comes from Platyrinchus mystaceus, assembly GCA_035041135.1. Taxonomy (NCBI): domain Eukaryota; kingdom Metazoa; phylum Chordata; class Aves; order Passeriformes; family Tyrannidae; genus Platyrinchus; species Platyrinchus mystaceus. The sequence goes on along the minus strand of JAWWLV010000011.1, from coordinate 5,876,475 downwards.
GTGAAGTCACAATGTCCTTGAAACCAATTAGGAATCTTCTACAGGAATTTAAATGACACCAGAATAGAAATCTATGCATAAGGAGTTATGAAGAAGAGAAACAAACAGCCTTAACTTTGAACAAAGTATTTGTCTCTCTTGCTTAAAACAGGGCAGACTTCAGTATAAACTTAGGATCTATACAAAATTAGGCAGGAGGAGATACAGTATTCAAATATAAGGCTAAAGGCTTCAAAGTCCTTTCTCTTCAAGAGTGCTGGTTAATTCCTGCTGTGGCAAATTCAGTGTGTTGCCCTCCTATCGCACGTTCTTAAGAAATCGCTAAGGGATTGTGTTGGGACTGTGAGCCACTGCACTCCTCTTCCATTAGTGTCATTATGTGTATAGGTAAAAGAATTTAGCATTTTAACATGCAGTATTTTTAACATGTAAGAAAACTTTACCTTCCCAATTCAGTTCTGGTTCACCTCCGGGTTTCTCTCTAGGACCAACTGGCCCTGGACCACTCCCTCCTGAGGTGCTGGGCAGGGTCTCTATCTGTGTTTTCCTCTTCCCCTGGAAGAAAGTCATATTAAAGTGGAATTTTGCACATTTCATCCATGGTCATTCCTGCCTTGGATGGAACCATTTTCTAGAATGTACTACTGCATTGTCTTTTGAAATCACAAAGAAGGTAACATGAGACATAACACAAGAAATTAAATTCTTTACAATAAAATAAAAAGTTTTAATGTAAATTAGTTTCTATGATCAAAGCAACATGACGTTTATTTTTCTGGGTTTGGATACATCATGAGTGTTCTTTGTGATTACTTATTAAAGACCCATTGCTGCAAGTTCACAAAGTAAACAGGTTGAGTAACAATGGACTCTGAGTTCTTGCTGTGGTTGTCATGCTATTTTCATATAAAAATACAGTATTCTTATTAAAAACTGTGATATAAGAAAATAACATTACACACCTTGAGCTAATTCATTTCTGTATTTACATTTTCTGTAAACCCAGTCACTGAGCGAGGAAATTAGACATTTTAAAGGCTACTGAGCACTGGAGATGTGGAATCAGCACTAGGTTATTTAGCTCAGGTTTTCAGACTGATGTGTAAGGGAAACACACTGCTCAAGGACTCTGTCACACTCATAATTGTAATATTTCGTGGGCTACTCTGTAATAAAACAGTCTGAAATACAAAAAGCCAAAAAGAAAGTAAAGCCTCCCCAAATCCCTCTGTGAACAATCCCCATCAGCTCTCTTAAAGTCTATTGCTTTCCTACTGAATCATTGTCTTTTGCTTGTATTTGTTTCCAGGTTCGTTGATAAAAAATGCCGATTCCAGCTATTTTTATAATTAAGCATTTCCATCTCTGTTACTTGAAAACAAGCAGAATAATTCCTAAGGTTTCATTGTATTAGCACTGTGCATGTCTTTCAGTTTCACTTGTTGATAAAGGCCTTCAATCACTGTGAGAACTGCAAATAAGTTGAAAATCAAGTTAAATTTTGACACACTGCTCTAGTTTGCTTAATTTAAGCATAAATGCTTATTTGAGTAACACTGTGCCCTGTGGACACTTAAGCACATAGACAAGTTTAAATTAGTTTGAAGGATCCCTGTTACCTTACCTGAAGTGTGGTATTATTTCCTCTCAAAATAATTATTCCACAAGAAATGTTACCAGTGCTGCAACAGAACATGAAGATTTTTTCCTTTCCTATAAGGAAAGACTTGGCAAATGTCAAGGCGTGTAGGACCATGGATACACTGCTGGGAAATGAAATACTCTTGCAGCTTGTGTTATTTAACAAAACAGTGACCTGTCCTAAAGATGCTGCTCTCAAGGACACTTCAGGAGGAACTGCATTGAAATGAAATTCCAATAGTAACACAGGCAAAAACATTGACTGTAAATCAGGGAAGCTGTGTAGCACAGCCTGCCAGAAGGCTCAGACTAGTCTGAAATTTCATGTCATCTTACCAGATTTATAATTATATGACTGGGTACAGAGTCGGACTTGCCATCTTTGATCCAATAAAATATTCAGGCCCATTATTTTCAACTTTAAATGTCCATGTGCCCTCTTTCATAGTCAAATTTACCCCAATGGTATGAACTTCAGAGTGATTCTGGTGACTTGTAGAGTCCTTTCCCATTTACTCCATAGTAAGTGGAGTGACTGTGACTTTAGTGTAATTGGGAGTAAAACTTGGCTTTTTAAGCCTACTTCTATTTTTAAAATCTTCTCTGTCAAGTTTCATGAGGTCAGATGTGAAGATGAATTTGTTGTTTAAGCTTCTTCCTCCTGAAGGCAAAAAGCTTAATCATTTTTTTCTACTGACCTTGTCTTGTCTAAAGATGAGTCAATGAATCAAGTTATGAATGATATATCATGAATAAATGATTTATGCCGGGTCAGATCAAATATGATGTATTACTTAGGTCCTTGAGTATTATTGCATATAAAGATTTATCCAAAGTGTCATACAATTGGTCAGGGAGAGAATTCTTAAGTCTTTGTACATCCTCTTGTTAAAAAAAGCCCCTCCAGTATATAACTGTTCTCTGACTAGAGAAATTTATCTTGGCAAAAATCTCTGCCTTTGACAAAGACTTAAGAAGGACAGTCCAGCACTTACAGTTCTCTTCTGGAAAGCAGGAGCTCCCAAGTATCCCTGTATTTCTCTTTCTTAGCAATCTCCCTCCACCTTAGTCCCACTATCTACAACAGAGGAAAACAGACAACCTCTTTAGGTCATAAGGGTGCTGTGACACTTACCAGCTTAGAGACCCCGAGGTGCTCATACAACACAGCAACTTATTTTTATGCAAGATTTACAGGGGGCATTTTTTGCCATAATAAATTTATTCACTTGTTCAGTACAACTTTTTGTTTTGCCTTCAGCATATGGATCACTCCTTATTGATTCCTAACAGTTATTAGAATGTTTTTCCAAAAAAGTATTGCATTGCAGCAGTTGCCAATGCCCCCCCTTAAGAGATTTGAGTAAACTAATAACAAACCTGGAAAGTAATTCCTCACATGGGCTAGATTACAGATCCCTGAATTGTGTTGGCTGAGGCCTGGCCAAAATGCTGAATGATCTCTGCAAAGAAAACTGGTGCAGGAAAGCCATTAAAATGATCTAGTAAAATAGTCGAGGGGGGAGAGGAGGGGGAAGAGTTCTATAGTTCTATCAGCCCTTTCAAATTAATGCTGTTCCCATCCTTCTTCTGTAAATCTGATGGTTTGTGGTTTCACTGTCCCATGTATTTAACTTTGCTTCCCAGTTACCATTAATGGTGCCAACACTGCCAAATTGTGAAGGATCTTCTAACCATCACCCAGATCACACCTTGTGATGTAATCTATTCTACATCTACTTAATGAGTTACCCATCATGGTCCATCATTCATTTTCATTTATTCTAGATTTATAAAATGATGGGCATCAGCACATGTAATCTAAAGCAAAGGAACGTTTTCTGAAAAGGTTGTTTTCTCAGAAGTATTAAGAGATGACAGAAAAGTTGAGTAAATATAATTATTCTGACAAGAAACAGTTTGTCTTATCCTGAAAAGCCTTGCCAGCAGGACCTAAACCAACAGGTGGTTATTGCATATGGATAGTGAAGCCCTCATGGAAATAACAGCAAAAACCACGAGGAGACCAATCATCTGTCAAATATTGTGCACTGCACTGTGACCAGCACTAAGTACCTTCAGTCAGTTTACAAAGTTGCATTAAATTTCACAGCCTTGTCAGTTGGCTGTGAAATTTGGCTTGGATGGCCAGCAAAGTAACTGAGGCAGAATTCTGCCATTCTTAAAAAAGCACAGTTAGGAGGTACAAAGCTGGTTGAATAAAACCCACGATGTTGCAGCTAGTCAGTACAAGTTTTTATCTCTAAATCTAACAATGAAGCATCAGTGAAGTGTGCCATGGAACATCAAGTTAAATTCTTCGTAAATTAATAAAAATGTTACATGCCGTGAATTTATGTATTGGATTTTCTATCTGCAAAAAGAATTATTTAAAAAGCTGCCTTTTTATTTGAACTGCTACTTTCCCTGCTATTTTATAATAGTGAATGATAACGAAGTTGTCATTTTACATATAGGATAATAAATTGCCTTGCTATGAATACCAGGCTATTACTCACTCATAGGGCCCTGATTATGTTGTGCTAGGAGAGCGTGACAACCGCTTCATGAACGGCACAGCCCTGAAAGTGAACTCAGTCAGTGCTCATTACAGGGTCATCCTCCTGGAATCTGAAAACGTGAACTCCATGCGTGGGGGTATGCTCTGATTTTTCACACTCTCTGTATAAGTAACACCTGCACATCAAGGTCTCCCAGCACAGTTCTGCATCTTCATTTTAGATAACGCGGTGATCTTTCACTTTAGGAAGTGCAGCGACACATGACATATGTGAAAACTTACTCAGCTAATTTGACCATCTTTCATATACAGTCCCACGCTGACAAACACCTGCCTGTCACCCAGGCTAGAGACAAATCCATCTCTACGAATTATTACTCTGAGGTCTATTACTATTCAGAGGAAAACACAGAAATGCAGTTAGAAATGTAAAGTTTTTTTGTGGTACCGTATTCCAGTTTGGAATATAACAGTTCATTTCTGATAGATAGTAGACATTTCAGTGTCTGACTGGTCACATGGCAGTACACTTTCTCACACATTACAGCTTGCACAAATCAATGTAGCTAGGACTTACACCAGTTTTTAATCCTCATTTTTTCCTGTGTGTTGTGTAACAATCTCCACAGGTTTATACTATTAAAGCAAAAGCATTTCTCAGTCATTTTTACTCTTTAATATTGACACAATATTTACCCATTTTGTTTCACTTTACATACTAGTTCTTTAATGTTCATTCTAAATTGCATAACCATGTGAACATTTCTATTAAGTTTTATGTTTTATATTTCTGTATTTTCAGCTCTTACAGTACATTTCTGTCTATTATTTCCCCTTCTTCATGTGGAAGATAGGGTGACAGTTCTGATGGGGCACTGTGCTCATCATCTTCCTCTCTAATCACACCTAGGGGATACAGGATACTCTATAAAACTGGTTATACAAAATAAAAGCAGGTAACTGTTTAAGGGAGCCATCCAATTTTAGTTCAGTGCTTGCTATTAAACAAACACATGTTCAGAGGAAGTAGGCATTGGCATGGTAATAATTTCAATGTGTGTTCTCTTTTGAACAGGAAAAGTAACCCTTAACCCAGTGGGATAATTCCTCTCTAGCACAGCTCTGACCTCACTCAAGTACACCAAAGATGAACTGGAGGCATTGACTAGAAACCTTGCTAGATTTCTCTTGAAATGAGATAGTCAAGCAATGTCAGAAATGCTTCCCTTTGTTTGAGGCTGAGCTACAAACAGCAGATCAGATCTTCACTTGATGCAAGCTGACAGCCTTCAAAGGAGTGATCTTGGTTTACAACACTTGAGATACAGCCCAGAGCCTCTGCAGCTGAGAGGAGGACTATCAAAAGAAAGAGACTGAAGTTTGTTAGAAATAAGGTCAATTGACTGTTCAAGGTCACTACACTGAAAGAAATCTTTGCTTTGGTGCCTTTGTGTATTTGCCTCAACAAAGTCTTTAAGGCTTTTAAAGTTCAGATATTTCGACCCAGCTTATCTTATCTAGTACCAGGATCATCCATTCCATCTCCTTTCAGGAGAAAATGGTGATCCACTTGTTGGTACTAAGGATCTAAAAATTAATTCTGCTCACAGCACCACTTTCATAGCCACTTTTATACTCTCTTCTGATGGAATATAGAAACTAACTCTCAAAGCTCTGAGTTTCACTTTCCAAGACAGTATTTACCACTGTTTCTAATGTTAAAGTCTTGGCTATTTCATACCTTTCCAAAGCAAACAGATCAGTGTGGGGCTGAACAGCTCTTACTGGTCTGCAGTGTATTCAGAACAGATTCAGAGCTGGGCAAACAGGCACCAGGGTTCTGGCAAAGGCAGCCCTCCACCCTCTGCTTTCTGGTGCCTGGGGCAGTGGAACCACCTTACCAGCACCTGCCCTTCCCAGTGGCCACTTCTGGCCCTCTTAGGACTGTGAACCCACTGCTGGACCCATCAGAATTTGGCCAGAATCTGTTTCTACTCCCTTTGTGCTCATCAGCCAGGTATATAAACACTTCACTGTGACAGCGTCGAATTATTCATTACTTCAGCTGCATGGTTACCATACGTGCACTTCATGTAAAATGCAAATGCCTTCACAATTACATGATCCTATAGACTCCCATCCCACACGGACCTTTATGCTACTACTTGATAGGAAATAAAGGTGCAAGAAATGCAATAGCAATCTCAAGGTTAACAAAATCAGTTTGGTTATATTCCTGTTCTCTTGGACAAATCTGGTCTGTATCAAGCCTGATTACTAGGAATAGACTGTTAAATAGACTTTTTTTTTTTTTAAATCCTTTCTCAGAGAGATACTTGGTTAAAGAGGGTAATGGTACAATCTCCTAATCAGAGCCACAGAGGAAAATTTTGGTACCCAGGTGAAAAAAACATTTTGTTTCAATGCCATTTTTCATTAGTATTGACTTCCACAGACCTATCAGCAGGAATTGCAGATCAGGTTCTTGTCTAAATTTGTTGATATACAGGTGGATTCTATTTTCATGGCACAAGTTTACGTGGCTTAAAGGAAACATATCCTGAAGGAATATGTTTTACAAATTAATCTTCAGCATTACATGAGATATTCTAGTCAGAGCTGCACTTTGTACAGAGTTCATTTATCAAACAAGGTTAATTATCTAGCCATGATTAAAAATATTAACAAGGTACCCCTTTTATTTTTCCTTTTAATATAGTGAACAGAAAAGGAGTTTCAAAAAAAACCCCAACAAAACCCTATACAAAATGGAAATAAAACTTGGAGATACACATTCTTTTACAATGACACTATTTCACTACACCTCTCTAGTTCATTGTAAGTGCACAAACCCCTCCAAGTTCTCATATAGTATAAGCAAAAGATGGAATTAATATTTTCATGAGATAAAAAAACACCCTATAATCTCTGGACCTTTGAACTACAGGGAAAAGCCTGATCATCTGAATTTCAAATAATCTATTATATATAATCAAGATTTTCAAAACTGACTGGTTGGTCTGTTTCTTCAGACAGCATTAAGGCTATTCAGTAGCTTTTTTTCTTGTATTTTATTTTAAGAGTCTCATCCTGAATACTTTGAGTTTGACCCAAAGTCTCTATCTACTTTTCAAAATTTATGTTCTCAAAAACACACAAGGACAATTTCTTCCCACCTGAAAGACCAATTATCAGAATATCTGGGCTTTCCATATATCAGCCTCACAAAAAGTGGATAATTCAAAGTTTACCTCTCAGTAAATTATCACATCACAGCTTCTGAGGTTCTGTCTAGCTATTATTTTCCTTCCTTGCCTTTTTTCTTCTTCCCATTATGCTTTAATGCCCTGGGATCCACATTACTGATTCAGCAGCTTGAGAGGCATATGCTGCAGCTTACTGGCAGAACCAATTAAAGAAAGAAAGAAAAAACAACAAAAAATCAAATTAATATAATTTTAAGACATTCAGTGCAATGTGCATTATACGCATCTTCATATTCCAGTTTAATTTCTTTCAACAATGTAACTACAGAAAGAAACATTGTCTAATTCACAACTGCTTTCACAAAATGTCTATTACTAAATTCCAGCCCACAGTGCCTTCCATGCAAACACTCTCACAGACTGCAAAAATCATATTCAGAGCACAAACCAACAAAATGTGCTTCTTAATCAAAGTGCGTAGAATCTACTTACATAAATGGCCAACGTTGCCTTTTTATTACACTATGTTTTAAAAGTACAAATTGATACAAAGTAAACTAATTTTGCAAATAAGCTACTTTATTCAGACTCAACATTCTATAATGTGTTATAAAAATCAACCTTTCATTGCACATTTCCGCATAACATGATATTTATTGGTTTCCAGGAGTCACTGCATCAAGTTTATATTACTTCATGGTCAAAAAAAAGTGTAGTTACTTAGTATTCTGCATTGACTAGCTATCAATTGTGGCAACTTGATTTTACTACATGAAAATGTAGTAGATGGAATGAACCAGTCATCACTCAGGTGTCTCGCATCCTATGTCAAGGCTTGACAAAGATAACCCAACTTGACAGCTGCTCTTTTGCATGCAAAAGGCAGAAATGCTCCTGTAAAAAACAATTAGTGACTCAAAGCATCACATTGCACACCTGTAGCATGGCATGGTGAAGTCAGCCACTCAAGCAGATAATACAATATACAGTAACAGGTCAGTAAAGGACCTTCCTCCAAAGATTGTGCTTTGAAATTCCACTCAGTTCTATTAAATGTTCCAGGAATGATCAGACAAGATGGCATTACACTGTCTCAACACAACAGGCTTCCCATAAACACTAAAGGCAGCACACTTTTAAAGGAAAAATAAAGACCAAGACTTCATTTTCAAAGGCTTGCTGGAAAATTAATCAGAGAGAAGTGGCTTAAACAAAACCGTAATCTATTTTAACCAAATGCATTAGGCAGGCGAGTAAGCACATACGACATTCACGCAGCAAAGCTGTTGTTCCACACCTTTTTCCTGATTACACTTCTTAAATTAAGCCCTGGTATTAATTCCAATCTGTGAAATATATTTGTGCATTAATCTGTGCCAACATTTATAATAGCTATTAAGTTTATTCTAGATTATATCACTTGTACCTACACATTGATATCCTGCCCTGTGGGTTTATTTAACATTGACCAAGAGACTCCTGCCCATTTAAAAAAACCCATATATTCTTGCTTGTAATAATCTATGTTGAGAGATTAAAGAAACTAGATTCAACACAAATAAATGATATTCTGATACCAAATCTGTTTGGAGATTCCAGAAATGGTGTCCACATTCTGCTGACCTTGCTTCTGTGGAATAGTACCCTGATAAGCAATTACAATAAAGTCAACCCTGCTAAAAAAGAGACCAAGTCAGTAAGCCTGAGGGGGAATATAATCTTTGAGCAAAACTGTGTAGGTGTAGGTTTTCTGCAGTTATGACAAGTGTGTACAAGCAATTGTAGAAATAACCAGCAGCAATGGGATTAAAATTCAGAAATAACAAAGTCAGGCTTGAAAGCACCATAGTTTTAGTAAATCTACAGTCTAATTTAGATATTCTTAAAGCCTTTGCTTCCCAGATAAGTATCCATTATTCTTAGGCACTTCCTAGGCTCAAGTGTGTATTTTCAAGTACAAGTTTGGGCATATGGCTTGAGTCCTTATCATCCTTAATAATTTAAAACACTGTAATACAATATAATTACACACATAACTTCTGTATGAAGCCATCATGTAATGAAAGGTGCTGGATGGCATGTGTAAGGTCAGAAAAATTACATGCTTACATACTGTTTGTTTTATTTTGTAGACAGGGAGTAGGTAGTACCAACTCTGATTAAGTTTGTCTGTAATTTGTTATTCATCCAACTTCAAAAAGTTTATTTCAAAACTTTCAAGATTACCACCTGCCTACACTGCTATTTTTGAGGGAGTTTCCTGGTCCAGACATTAGAGGGAAAGATGACAGGAAAAAATACTTTGTGGGCCCCAAGAAAATCTGCTTCCATTCAGCAAAGTTATAATTGAAAACCTGCTGTTTGCACAGACTCAGAAGAGAACACTTTGAATTTAACAAATGATGTCTCCTTACCCATTTGGATCTGAGCAGGACTTTTCCAACACTTTCAGCTTTTTATTATGGTCAGCTCTAGCAGGAACAAGAATTTAAACTTAAGGGAAGTGAGTTCAGAATCATATGGGGAACAAAAAGCATGACTGAGATCAGAGTGAGAAAATAGGGGGACTGACTTGGTAGCTGGAAAATGAAGGGGGAGCTTAATTTTGGAGAAGGTGGTGTCAGAGGGAGAAAAGATAGTCAGATGGTTAAAGACACACAAAACTATCTCTGCATTGGTATCCAAGTAATTATCATTATTCTAGTTCTTAACAGACTGCAACTACTTGTGTATTTTATATTTCTGAGACATTTATTTGCGCTACTGGAGACTCTATCTCAAATTTTGCAGAGTCAGAGCTCCAAAGGAAGACACCTTACTATGTTTTGAACATTTATAGTACTGTTTTCCAAATTCAGTCCCAGGCATCTTAAAATGAGGTTTGTTTCCTATCACTCACCTTTCTGGGATTGGCAGAATACTGCTAAAATGTTACAGAGTGCCAAAGGGAAAGAACATCTTCCAAACTGTGCTTGTTTCCTGAGATAGCAGCCATAATGTACCGTAATGTCAGAGGTACCCACTTCTGAGTAACACAGATAACAGCTTCCAGCACAAGGGCTTTTGAGGAAAATCTTAACTGCTCCCTTGAGAAAGAGGCCCAGACACAACAATGTTTATAGCATTTAATAACTTTTAAAGCCAGAATGACCCATACCATTATCTTGCCTGCCTTTCTGCATAACACAAACCACAGAATTGCACTGAGCTCCCAAAGTTTGGTTAAAGTAGAAACATTCATAGACATAGTTACACATATGCTGATGGGTAATTTTTGTCCCTGCACTTTCTAATGAATCTTCTGTTCTCCATCAGTATCCTAAGTTATACAGAAATCCTTTAACTGGGGCCAGGACTGTACAAAAAGACCTCAACAGAAAGATACTAGTTTATAGAACTTAAAAATAAACTCCACATCTCGAAGGACAAATCTCCTCATACAAACTTTTCAACATAGTAATGGTGAGATAGATCCTAGAGACCTTGGCCAGGAGTTTTCACTAAATGAAATCCTGGTTATCTTTTGAATGCTTGCAATTAAACTAATTACAATAATTGAACAACTAAGAAATACAGGAAGAAGAGATTTGGAGAAACTCTATCTACAGAAGGATGAAACTCTCTGAGGGTGACCATGCACAGACTGCCCCGAGAGGTTGTGGAATCTCCATCGTTGGAAGATATACAAAAGTAATCTGAACACAGTCCCTCCTGGGCAGCTCTCTTTAGCTGACCCTGCTTGAGCAGGGAGGTTGGACTAGATGACCTCCAGAGGTTCCTTCTGTGATATCTGAGATTTAACCTTTCCCTACCTGCTGTTGCAAGAACTGAGGTCAGCTGAAGTGTCTTTTTTTACATCTCTAGACTGAAACACTTTCCTAAAAGGTAAGTGAAGCAGTCAAAGAGTTTGCTAATTTTCTAATGTAGTTATTATTTACATTCCTTTTTATGTAGATGCATCACATCACTGCAAGTAAATTAATGTTTATACAATGTTTTTAAGATATAAGGCATTTGTGTGCTCTCGTATTCGCTCAGGTACAGTTTTTCGTGCATGATAAAAACAATTCACTGCCTTTTTTAAGGTTAGTACTCAAAATCCAGCTCTCATGTAGTTTTTATTAATCTGAGTTGATTGTACTTTAGCTTCTTTATGGACTCTTTAAAATATGCACTAATAAAATCTTATTAGCTTTTTATTATCAACTGTCTCAACATACAAATATTGGAAGCTGCAGGGATTTTCTGGTCACTGCGAGCATGACTCTAGATTAACTAGCAATCAATGCATTTGTTATACTGTCTCTGGCAATTGATGTTTCTGAAAAGGTAACAAATTTTTAGCATCATTCAGGCAATTTGCAGAGATGATTTTGCCTTTAAGGGCACTCCGTTTATTTCAACACAACACAGGAATGAAGTCAATCTGGATAAGTTGCTATGATTTACTAACACCTCCCTTTAGCTGATGTTCCACAGCTGGCTGGGCAAAAATTCTATGTTAGAAACACACATGGTATTTAGGACCTTAACTTGCTATAAATTCTTTGAAGTCAATAGGCAGGATTTAAAAATCAATGGAAGGATATGGCTCAAAAGTGCTTCTTCCAAAGCTATAGTGGTACAAATATTATCACTGAGCACTCACTTATATGTAAGATCTAAACATTGAAATAAAAGCCTACAAAAGATATATAAATGTGCAAGACGACATTCAAATCAATGCATTTAAGTCCCTAAATAGCTCACCTGATTAATCTCACCAACAAGAACATCTGAATGTCTCTAGAATGGAAAGGCATTTACAACAGCAGTGCTTTCTTGGTGGAGTACTTTGAAGTCTGCTATTTTAAAAGTTGTTATAGAAGGACACTGTGAGAAAACAAGATAAATGTTTTAGTGAGGAATTACATGGTTGAGAAATCATACATGAGGGGTATTCCTCCCAGTAGATTTCACTGATTTTGCATGAGTACACTTTGGTTACATTAGACATGGGTTTGGTGAAACATAAATTTTAAGGATGAGGAAGCAGTTGTTAAATTTACCTGACAGAGTTAAAGAAGGTGTTAATCTCTATTTTTGTTCTCCTAATGGTACCTGACACTATATCTTTTAAGACCATAGGCTTTGGCTCCACAGTGAGTCAACAAAAAAGAAAATATTTGACTACATGAACTGTTAGAAGAATGGTCCTTATTACAAATATCATTCAAATGCAGCATGAACAGTACATCCGCAAATTCTATCAAAAAAATAAACACACAACTCAAACGTGGATATTCCAACCACTTACGTATTACAATAATCAAAAGTATGCAAACAAGGGGATGAACAAGCATCATAAACAGTGTTACTCTTCAGAAGTCAAATTCTCTCTGCAGTAAACAGAATTGGTAGCAAAAAAAATCATCATTAACTCTTGCTTATCAGATGCCAAGGAAAGATAGAAGATAATCATGTCTAAGTTCATGCAGTCACACTGACTGGTGTTGAACATACACCCACTGCAGCGGTAGCTGTACAACTGCCCAGCTCTGCCTCTGGTAAGACCTGGGGTGTTTTTCCCATTATAAAATAATATCTTGCAAAGAAATGCACAGATATATATACCCAGTCCTGGATCATTGCTTATAGAGGCCTGTTTGCCAATGACTTTGGAAAGAGAAACCCAGATCTGTAAACAACTCCTATTGCTCGCTACGTGAACTTTCAAAAGTCTTTCGTCAACTTGTCCACTTTGAAATTTTCCAGAAGGCAATTTTTAGACATTAATACAGACACTTTTTCCATTTTTATTGCAACCTGAAATGTTCCTTTAATAATTTCCATGGCAAACCGGGTAACAATACATTTAACATTTCCATCAAATAAATTATATTTCAATTCTAAGTATCTATATAAAATTCATTTTTTTTTTAAGCTCTAACCCCAGACTCATCTGAGATTGTAAAACTCTAAACCCAATAGGGCTTAACAATTTCCATTGTTTACATTATTAAGACCTGCAGTTCTCAAATGTGCACATCCCCTCAGAGGACATTGAACCTCCTGAACCTTTCATTCACAGATTACTTTGGCCAACAAGTAATGGTATCATGAGAGCCTTCATACAGGGCTTCCTCCAATACAGAGCAGCTCTGTGTTCTGGCCCTGCAACATGCTTCACCAGCTTGTGCCTCCAGAGTGGAATTCCTGGTTCTACAGCAGGTTCTACAGCATTTATGTTTTGCTTGTGCTTTTTGACAACAATCCAGGTGCTATATACCAATCCTGGAATAGTGGGTGCTGTGTCTGAGTGACGGAATCCCAAAACTGTTTCCAGGACTTGGAGGTCTTGTTTTCGTTTACAGCTCTCTGGAAATTTAGAGAGACCTTGAACTGGGCTGTTTTGGTAATGTATAAGCTTATAAGGCCTGTAGCCTTATAAGACTAGGCAGTTCTTTTATTTAAAATAAAGACTGAAAGTATTCTTGTGCAAGTGTAACTGTTGAATCAAACTTTTCAAATAATTTGAAACCATCACAAAAATTTTCTCTCCAAGAAACATTAGAGAAAACAACTCTTTATTTTCATACAGAAATGGAATAATCAAAGTTAATTTGTATTCTCAGAATTGAGGTATTTATTGTTCCACAGGAGTAAAGATGTTGGATTGCACCGGTAAAGGTGTTTTGTGCATTTTCACTCCGATGCTGGATACCCGAGGAAATGCCACATCCTTCAACTACTTACTCTGAACGGAGTAAGGAAGAAGATGAGCGTGCTGAAGAAGTTAAGAAACACAAGAGTATACTTTAGTCAGATTTTTCTGACAGAGCTGGGATAGAAAGCTCGCCCAGGTACACACCTGGGGTGTCTCAGAACCAGGTCTTCAGCGTGTTGCAGGACGTGCTCGGTACTTCGCAAGATCGAGATCTTAGTCGTAAAAACATATTTTACATATAAAAATACAGCAGATGTCCTTCCAAAAATCCTATCTTAAGTGTTATTCCCTCTCATTATGTTTTGTACATTCAGGAACAGACATTTGTGATATACTGTGAACAGTGCAAAAGACTGTTTTACATTTATAAAACCACACTCTGCGGTACCTTTAAGCGACAACTGAAGGAAAAGCTGAGAAATGTTTCATCCTCAGAGCAATTCTGGTCCAAGCTGAACTTTTGTTTAGCGAGTTGTAAACAAATGTCTTAGAATGCAGAGAATCCTCTCATTTCTTTCCAGCTAAGGTAGTCTCAAACACATCGAGTCCTGCTTTGAAGTAAACCTGAGCTGAATTGATGCTGTTCAGCACCTCTGACAAGGCTGCTTGAATGGTCTCATTTGACTGATGTAGTTTGCAGTGCTCCAGTGCCTCCAGCAGTACTGAAAACTGGCTGGTCCTTTCATCCAGTCTGTAAAGAATATTTCTAGAAGAGAACAATGGAGAGAATGGTAAACTTTTTACTCAGAACAATTCATCAGAAGCCATCAAGAAACCCTGCAAGTATCAGCAACACTTTACAGATGATACGTATTATGCACAGTAAAGCTGACCCATGGCAAAGTGAAAGACAACTCCATATTTATTATACCTTGTTCACTGAACTTCGAGTACATACATTGAAACAGGCACTAAATCCATCAAAGAAATCTCACATTCCTCTTTGACCATTCAAGATTTTATTCAAAAGCATGAGCTTAAACCTATCACACCCCTCATGAAGGATTTCACATCTCAGCTGAATTCCATTTATTCCCCTCTAAAAAAAAGTTTGATTATTGCTGTGAACCCTCAGCACAGGTTTGGGCTTGCTTTTGTTTTTCCTATCTGCTCCTGTTATTTATTTCCCACTTCAGAGGTGAAATTCCAGCTACACTGAAGTCAATGGTGAAACTCTCATTGCCTTCAGCAGAGCCTTCATTTCATCAATAATCCTTTGTGGCATCAGAACAAGAGCAACCCATCTTTAATGTCACATACTCGAGGAAAGAAATAAACAGCACACACAGCTATACCCTTGTGAAACAAAATCTGTGTTTTCCTAGAATATCTGAAAAACTTTTTAATGGTTTATAGAAAAACACATGCAAGAGTGTTGTCTGATCCCTTGGAAATGTTATCTGTATGAGGTGTGGAAGGCTCAGAATTCAAAGCTAGTCAGTGATTTTAATGAGACTCTTTGAAGCGGGCTATAAATGCTATCCAAAACCAGGTGTAATCATTATTTTAATTAGAAGAGCATGTAAATATCATAAATCTCCACCCAGGAGCTCCTTTGATTGTAAACAGAAATGAGTGAAATTTGAAACAGGAAAGCCACAGTGATTTGGTGCAGGACCTTACCCTTAAATACAAGGCATGTGTTCAGGGCAGGGGAGAAGCTGTTTCATGGAATGAAACCAGCAAGAAACAGGACAACTTACATACTTTGTTAGTAACCTAATTGCATGACAGAACAGGTCAAATGGCAACTCCAAATTAGTAATAAGACTGCCAAGTACCTAAGAGACGGATGACCACAAAAGGGCATCTTATTATTATATGAATCACCTAATTGCCAATCTGCCAGGGGGAAAAGTAACAAAGTATCCCTATAAATGACAGAACAGAACACCTACAATCTGCTGCCATGCTTTTCAGTTTTTAATAAAAAAGTGTTTTGAATGAGAGGCTGTGTTTTTCAACATGAAATAACTCCTATCCTCATAAGACAATTTTTCAGCCTACGTTTTTACCTTCCTGTGTTGGGAAAACATAGGAAACCCAGCAATGTGCAATAGGAAAGGTAAGCTTTTCATCCCCTGACAGCAATACATCCATCCATTTCAAGGGTTCTGCAATGCAATACTTTGCAGTTTAAAACAGAGGAAGGAAAGGGGTTGAATCCAACACTGCAGCAGGACATCTTACACAGTTTAAACAATAGGTCATCACTGACCTAGGTCATTTAGACTGAAACAGGTTAGAAGCACTTCCAGGAACAGCTCAGCAGGGACAGGAATTTCCATCAAGAGGACTGTAACAGGCAGATGTGGCAATAACTTCCTCAGCTTGCACTGCTGTTCCTTAGCTCTGAGCTGATGCTGCTGTTCCTCAGACTATGATGCATCTTAGACTCAAAAGTGACTCAAGTTATATCGTGGACTGTCCCAAAGCAGTCCCTGTGATATAGTAAATGAAAACTGTGTATGCTGAGAACCAGATGAATTCCTGGTTGGTTGGTTTTCAAGGATAGGCTGTGCTATGGAAAATACCGTATTTTTCAAAGCAGGGATTGATTTTGCTCCCTCTGAAATCAGTTCAGGGACTCCTGCTGAGATTAGTGCAAGCAGAACCAGGCTTTTGAAGAACTCTCTTCTATAGTTCCTGTAGTTCACAGGGAGAAAGAAGCCTGTTCACAACCCCTCAAACACCTTGAACTGCAAGGACAGTGCTAGAAATAATCACATTACTTTCTACTCTTAGGAGAGATCTGGTTGCTGGTGGCTGGGAGAGTTTAACTGAGCTGGAATTCTACTCCAAGTGCCTACAATACTGGCTCCCTGATCTATATTAGGATCCCTCTATTCCTTTATTAGGGCTATTGTCAACTAATAGAAACATCATAAGATGATACCCATCAGCACAGCAACAGCACCTTAGACTGCTAGAAATCAGACTCTAAAGAGAGGATGGCCTGGACATCTTCAAATGTGCTCCAAACAAGGCACACAGGCTAAAAAGGATGGTTTGCCTTGACACATAAGGATGTTAACACAGTTTAAATTTACTGCTGTAACTTTGAAATCACAGGTGATTGCACAGTAAAGGCACAGGCAGGTGATCCACTGTAAAAGACAGGTATTCCTAGCCCATCCTACTTGACTGAGTTGCAAATTAGTCTCTGATGAGAAAAGCTTAGTGGTTTGATGAATGAAAGGGACAAGAAGTCTGCTGTCACAGTTTAAATAATATCTTAACTTTTGCTATAGTAATATGACTTCAGCATAGCTGATTGCATGGTATGACAGAGCCTACTTTTTGTTTTTATGTATGCAAATAATAATAATAACTAACATTATACAGCACCTTTTTTTTTAATTTTCTGCTAGGAGTTCTCACTGGGATCTTATATTTTCCAATTACTTATCTTTGCTTGGCAAGCCATGCCACTCCTTTGTTGCATAAAATGATTTCTCTCTTTATGCATGTTCATGAGAAATGATTTATACAAGTTTACTTCTTATCTCTGTCCAAGCTTCATCAAATGAAAAAAACGGTCAGTCCAGTTTATTACTTCCAAGCCTTTACAAGTCAGAAAAGTGTTTTCATTAAAGATTACACAGGCACTGAAAAATAAACCCCAGCCATTTCACTGGCACAAGATATCACTGTGCCCACAACACGCATAATGATAGCAACAGACTTTAATTTATACTGTGAAATTCAATTACTTAAACATTCCTTAACACAAATTGGTTTTGTAGCCTACACCTCTAAAACAACAATTCCAGTCTCTGGTCTAATTGCTTAAGTATCTGCCTTCATCTTTAACTATTTTGATCTTCTAAATACAATTCACACAGTCAGCCTGACCCACACAAAACAAAAAGAGACTCCTGAACAGAAAACTGCAGTACATTATTGATGAGACTAATGAAATTACAACACACAACATTCATCTTCATGGACTTGTTTCTATGACACATCGCAGTGATCTGAAAAGTGTAACACCGAAGCAGGAAACCTAACTAATAACTTCAGGCAGTACCACTGAAAGAGGTAAAATGGCTCCAAACAAAAGAACCAGCCTTAGCAAAGTAAAGCAAAGAAACTATAAAATTGAACTCTTAACAGAACCTCTCCTATAACTTTTATGAGCCCCTTCCAGGCCTAGGAACATAAGCATTACTGATCAAAATAATGCCATTAAATGCTGTTCTACATTATCACAAATAAGGAAGCAATGTCACACCCACCACACCAGAATGAATTTGAAAAATTCTTGAAATGATAGATCACACTAAAAATTTGATTTTAAACACAACTTCAAGCTATTTTGGAGGTTATAGTAGAACAACTGGACAGTACAGGATAAAACTAGATTATTACATTATTCTTGTCAAGAAAAAGGATTTTTTAGCTTATAAGAAAAGTTTGCAGGTAATGTGCAACACAAGCTCAATTATTCAGGTACTTAAGAGCAGAAGCCCATCTAAGAGCCTACATTTGAGATTTTGAAAAGTAATTATTAAATCATTAGGACATGATGGCACGTACACTGTCCCACATGAAATGAGTGCAGGTTTTCTCTGTGGAATCACATTACAATTGTTTACAGGTAAATGCTATGGGCAGCCTCTGTCTATTCCAGTTATAACACAATGTGCTATGACTTCAGCATCCTCATGAACTCAATTTTATAAATCCTTGAATTGTTTCTTCTTGTACTCTCCAAGAAAAAAAAAGCACACCAGAACAAGGACTCTCTGAATTTTTACTTTCTCCTGATACTGTTCAATTTTGAATACACTTTTCTTACATCTAGGAGTTTGTTTTCATTCATGTTTGTAAAACATAAAATATTACTACCTTGGTAAATAAATAAATGCATTCTAATAACAATATTTACATGTTGGAACTTCCACTTCCACAGGGTGTTTATTTACTGTAGGACATAAAAATATTACAAATTCTTCTTCCCTGAAAACAGCATGAGCTGATTTATCCTCTTTTATTTACACCTGTTTGCACCTAAGAGAATTTTATGGTGATGGTACAGAAAGTTTACCTTCTTCCTCTGGGTTCCTCATCCTTTTGATCTCCAACAATTCTTCTCCTTTCCTCTCTTCTTATTTTCTAAAACTTTTTGATACCCACATGCAGTTGTATTATCTTACCTGTTTTATTTCACAGCACTATTGTGGCAGAAGCTTTATAATTATAATATTAGAGCTGCTGGCCATATAAGACCAGGAGAAAATATATGCCCTGGTAAATTGTCATTACATGTCATTAGAGCTGCAAATGTCACTATTCCTTCACTGTTCTAAGTCCCCAAAAACTCAGCACATCATATTTACTTTATTACTAATATGTTGTTCCTAATGTTTTGTTTGCACATTTCCTATCCTTTTAAAAGAGCCATCAACTGCCTTCCCTTAGTGTTCTCATCTACAGGCTGCAAACTGTTCTACCAGTATATGTTCCAGAAAGTGATGTATTAAAATCATGTACACTCAGAGGTGAGTGTCTGCCTGAAAGGTATGTATTTGCATGTTATCAGCAGTTGATAAGCTACAGGTAATCTTGATATCAAACCTAAATAAGGTCTAACCAACTGAAAGGCATTCCAAAGGCATTGTTATGTGACAGTGGCAAACCAGATAAATTCACTTCCTGCTAGATAGAAATTTATCTTGCATAAGAGGCAAGCATTAGGACACCTCTAATTGAATCACTTATGGCAAACAGAGGTTATGGTAAGTCTGCATGAACAGAATCCTGTTGGGAAATGGGACTACAAGGAGATAATTATTCCAGGTTTGAATACATTTCTGAGAGGTCAGTTTAGAACAGGGCTCATTAAAAAAATAAATCCCGATTTTGGCAGCCCTGTGAAGTGTCTTGACGCTTGGCTTGGCTTGACTGCCTGCCAAATAAACAAAGGGAAAAGGAGAAGCCAAACTGGAAGGATAGCGGGTTACAAGATACACTATCTTTTATTTCCCTACAGTTCTCTTTGGTTACAGTACTTTTTAAAGGAAGGGAGCAGCCCTTATCAACCTGATGACAATCTTCAACTAAAGATCTGACTCTATAAACACCCATCCTAACCTTACCTACAGACATTCCTGCCCTTAAAACTGCCCTGGGGGTGGTTACAAATTCATCTACCAGATTCCAATCTGCATGTCGGAGCATTCAGAATCCTAAAGAGAAAGTGAAAGATCTATTAAAGAAATCAAGCCAAGTAAAGGTTGCTTGAGGGTTTTTTTATGACCAAAATACAACATTCAGAGAAAACATTCACTTTCACTTCTGTTCTGAAACATGTAAGGAAACAATTCTTTTGTTAGTTAAATAATTTCTGTCAACAGAAAAAGATGACATAAAATAAAGCTAACAATGCAAATCTTGATTTTCTGACAATGTTGACAGTGTTCTGCGACAGCTTGGGGAAAAAAAAGGAATCTATTACTGAATCTATGACAACCTGTGCTGAAACTTTTTCACTCACATTACATAAACAATAATTTCTTCATTTTTGTGACTTATGATAGCAAGCAGTGTCTGGGATAATATATAAAAACCATGAACAAATGGAAGATGGAAACTTGATGCAAGGAGCTAATCATAAGAGGCCTGATGTTCTGGAACAGCCTCAAATAAGACTAATGGAGCTAAGAAGTCTGACTAGTTAAAGACTGAATTTGAGTGAAATCAGGCTGCAATAAAATATCTATTTGCCAGTGCTGAACATCAATATTACCCTGCACTCAAGTTTTTCTCACTGTGAAAATGTGCTGAGTTTAGGAGCCTGATTTATTCTTTGCTTTGGAGTAAACAAGATCAGTAAGTAAGAAGAAGTCATTCTACAGCTTCAATAGTACAGAATGACTGCACAGTAGTGGAACAAAAAAGAAAAAAATAGGAGGCATCTGTTCTTCAGAAGTTGCAAGTCACTATTTATCACTGCTAAAGAGCAGCCCTCTAATTAAGCATTATTTTCCCTCGGGTTTTACAGAAATTAATTAAGTGACTTTATCTAGAAATTCCCGAAGAAGCCATAAAACCCCCTATCAGACTCTTTGCCATAGAGCTTTCAAACCCTATATGCAGCTGATGAGAGAATGAT
>JAWWLV010000011.1:5812774-5855184 GCA_035041135.1 Platyrinchus mystaceus | reverse complement strand
AAGAAGCCATAAAACCCCCTATCAGACTCTTTGCCATAGAGCTTTCAAACCCTATATGCAGCTGATGAGAGAATGATGAATACTCCAAAGAAATGTAAAAATTCCTTGAAAATCCACGAATACTTTTTCTGTGATTTCTTAGAACAAGGACTTGAACACGTACACTTGAAAGAGTGATGATTCATTGAACAAAACTGATATAACTGTATTTTAAAATTGTATTTTCCTGGCAGCAACTGGTATGAAATATACTTTGTTAACTTTCAAATAATGTAGCTGTCGGTAACAAATGTAGGCATGTTGTTCTTTGAATGATTTATGCTACACTTGCTTTTGAAGTGAAAGAAACATGCTTATGTGAGTAATTTGGAGGAAACTATTTGTCGTTTAAGGATGTCTCAGTCTGAAACACTCAAATTCAAAGCAGATGTGCTACTATTTTGAAGGACTTGAGGAAAGTGAATTAATAATATTATTTCCAAATGGCCCACAGCTGATGTTCTGATGGCTTCATAGGGCTTTTTATTTAGAAATCATGTAAAACATCTGATTCCCAAGGAGGAATACCATTTTCAAAGGAAGCAGCACTCAGGGTCCAGTGCCCAGTGCAGTAAATAGGCTTGGCCTTGACCTTCAGTTCTGATCCTGACTAAGTTTATCATCTTAAGTAACTCCATACCATGTGAGGTGAGACCATTACCATCATAGCTAGAATCAGACAGGTCATTATCATAAGAGTTAACTATGGATTAAAGATTAATTATGCCATAATACATTCTCTATAGAAATGCCTAACGTTGTATCTTTATTACCTTCAATGGCATGCATACACACAAAATTAACACTTCTTTTAATCCCTGTTAAGGTAATTTTCCTGTTAATGATCTCATCACCAAATTTCTAAGCCCTATTGCCTGGGTAATATATTAGTGGAGGAATTTTGCATATTAACTATTTTCCCAATGAATCTCATTTATATTTGTAGTATATTCGAGATGTGTTCCTGGCTAACATCACAGACAGACATAAGTGGTTCTCATCTTTCATGACCAAAAATGTGGAATCATATATTTCCTGGATCCAAAAAATGTGACTGACCCTGCTGTTTATAAGAAAAACGAAATCACGTATAAAATATTGTTTTTGTCGTATTTAATAAATTCAAAATCTAATACTTTGTATAGCTTTCTGAGATTGCAGTAGATTTTTCTCTGTAACTAAATATTCTTGCCCTATTTAGCACCATAAGCACAGACCCAAGCAAGATCTGCCAGCAAGGGACACTGAGTGGAAACTGCATCCTACTTGCTAGTTGTTGGCATGAGAGCTCTGCACTGAGCTCATGGAACAGCTGGGACAGGGTTTTTACAGTTAACAGAACAACTGCTGTGAAATGGGCCATACATAAAAATAAATGTCATTTTACAGAAAAAAATCAGGTTTTTAGCAAGGCCAAGACCATGCATGTTCCTGGGAAGTGTGAGGAATTGTATTTCCTGGATAAAGTCTTGTCTTTGGGACAACCAATGCTGCAATAAATTACAATATATGCATAATTATATTTGCTGGATCACAAACATAATGAGTCTCATGTACAGAGAGAAGTCTTTAAGTATACAAATCAATCTAATTAAAAGGATTTTCTATACTTCATGAGAAGTATAGAAAAGAAAAATAAATTAAGGTATGTAAACCCAGGTTTACCCTTCATAACAGGGAAATGAGAAATCTGGTTTCCAGCCATGACATAATCCCTGATTACAGTGGTTTTCGGCTTTTGCAGGTGTAATGAAAAGATTTCCACGTTCCCTGTTTAAATAAGCTTTAAAGTCTGCCATAATTACATGTCTGCAGATGGCTAATTCAGTAGTATTTATGCAGCAAATGCTCTTTAAATAGTAAAAATTTACAAGACAACAAATACAGTCATTAATTCATGGCTATTACACGTACTGGTGATTCCAAAGGAAAAAAACATTTCAATTGCCACTCATATGGATCAGGTGTTTTGAGTTTGAGTTTCATTCACTTTATTGCAACTCCTCAGTATTAGGAAAGGTCATAATTCAGCATGATTATCAGTCATGAGAAAAATAATAACCACAGCAGGAATTTGTAAGAGCATTATCAACCAGTAATTGCTATTGATGTGTGCTGGGATAAATGTGCTGCCTCACACACAGATGAATGTTACAGATCCACTCTCCCAGAGGATGAAATTGTACCTGTGTGGTCCAGTGAATGAATAACCACAGCACTATTCATTCCCCCCACAGGGGCTGGGAGGACCAGGTCAGAACTCCTCCCAAAGTTTTCCAGTCCACAGAGAATGTTCATGCTGCTCAAATTTGTACCTACAGGTCCATCACAAATTAAACAGCTCTTAAACTTTCCTAACTATGCCTGTTGTGGGGAGCTGCACTGATAGGAAAAGGTATCCTGGGGGAAGCTTCTTGTGCTACTCAGAGTTTAACTCCAACACTATATTATAATCCACTGAATGTGCAGATTCACGATGGAATCTTCTTCCCAGTTCCTCAAATCCCATTTTAAGTGTCTGCACCTTGTGAGTGAACTTGAAGTGATCTTAATCATGCCTGGTTTCTGATAGCTGCTCAAGACAGGAGGGAGTTCCTCTGTCCTCCCATCTGTGTTATACCCTCACAAAACAGTCAGGTTCAATGTTTAAAAGGAATACAGTGAATTAAATACTTTCAGTCCACCTTTTATCAAGGGTGTTACTCCAGATTCTGCTAGTGACTTGGATGTATGAATTTCACTCAAATTATGATTTTAAACTGAAATTACATGTACCAAACACATTGTTGCTTTTTTTTTTTTTAAAAAAAAAAAAAGAAAACAATAGCTAAATAAGTGCTATTAGAATGTAGTGTTCAGGATCTGTTCAGAGTTCAGATATTTCTTAGTTTGTACCAATCTAGTTAAATACACATAACTGCTTGTCATGCAACTAACTAACTGGTTTGTCTCTGGGATTAGGACTAAAATGATAACCTGGTATTTAAGCATTGTAATTATATTCTTATGCATGATTTTCTAATCAGGGGTGACCTGGAGAGATGACTCAGTCTATTCAATTTTACTATGCTGTAAACTCTATGCATATCAACTCATGATTGTTCCCACTTTTATAAACCCTGGTCACCAGACACACAAACTCTGTAAACCAAGAACCTAATCCTTCCATTCAATGTCTGCTACCAAAGACTGGGAAAAAAAATCATCTTCTATGCAAGCATTAATTAAAGATTTACCAAGCTGTGCACCGCATTTTAGATCTCCTGACTGTACAGAGCTGCCACTGTTCTCCTACCTCATGAAACTTCTTTTTGCCTTCCCTCATTCTTGGAGAAAACAAAAAACTATACCTGGAATATTTCCTGTGATTTTCCCCAGGCCATGAGCTACAATGAAGTAAGTCTTGCTGAAACTGTGTCGCTTCTTTGCTGAATATTTGAGGTTGTCATCTCATCTCTAACTTGCAGAAACCACAATCAGACTGCTCAAACACTGTAGAGTTCAAAGGAATAAGGTAGAAGAAAATGGGAGGGCATTTTGGGTGTAAAAAATACATTTGGACAAATGCATATCAGAGAGAAGGGAAATGAAGAACTGCAGAACTGAGAAGCACCAGTGAAGGATTAGAAAGAGAAACAAGTAATGCCACTATTCATAACTCAATTTATAAAATGTGAAAAACTGTAGAAGAAAAAGAGTTACATATTTTGAAAGATGCAAGGTACAGGGGTCAAAAGTCAGATGGGAAATCACTGCTATGCAGTAAGACAAAAATTCAGTTACTCTGACTGAATGGCAAAATCTGAGGTACACTATCCTACAACCAGCACACAATTCTTTCCTTCTCCTCCCACATAATTCTACCATTGTATTTACAAATTGCACATGGCAGATAATATGAGACAGAACATTATCTACTACTGCCAGTGCAACATGAATTATTTCAGCATTTCCCATACTAAGAATCATCAACACTGTATCAAATCACTCTCTGCTCCACATAATACAATGCAGAACAATAAAAATACTCCATGTGTTTGGTTCAGGTCAGTCAAAAATGTCTCAAATGTTACAACAAAGGAGACAGGAATATTTTCTATTTGAAGTCATAAATGAAGAATTCAAAATGAAAAAAACAAACCTCCAGAGTTTATACAACGAGACAGAATTACTGTCTTCTGTAGAAACTCTGGGCTAGGGTTTTATTTTTCAGAGGACATTGCACTACATGTTTGCCCATGTTACTCTTCAAGATTAGCAGGATATTTGCATCTTTAATGCTTGTCCTCTGTAAATCCAGTGAGCAGCTTGTTTACACATGGAGATTTAACAAGGTCTTTAATTTTCCTACTAAATGTATCTGTAGGAACTAGACTCTTAGGGCATGTGTATTTTGAAACCTGAGAATTTGCTGCAGTTTACCAGCAAAACAGAAATAAACCCAGTAGAATCTGCATATGTCAGAAATGTATATAACAAATCTTAATCTGAAAGGAAAACATTTGTTCTGGTGAACAACACACACTTGAGTGGCATGAGATTAGCAGCAAATTACCTTTTTGTATGGTACTAAAAATATCTTTTGATTGTTCTTTT
This sequence comes from Platyrinchus mystaceus, assembly GCA_035041135.1. Taxonomy (NCBI): domain Eukaryota; kingdom Metazoa; phylum Chordata; class Aves; order Passeriformes; family Tyrannidae; genus Platyrinchus; species Platyrinchus mystaceus. Next base: position 5,850,549 of record JAWWLV010000011.1, on the reverse strand, counting down.
ATTTTATTCAGGGTGCATAATCTATCTTTGCTTATTGTCAGTATTTTGTTCAGTGCATTAAAACCGCTTTGTTATAATTTTTTAGCCCAATGAAGTGTTAATGTCACACTTGGGTATCCCTGATAAAAAAAAAAAAAGTAAAAGGAAGAAGTTAAATTAGTACAAATAAGCAATAAAAACTGCTGGAGGTCTTTGTTGAAAACAGCTTGCTTTCCAAATCCTTACTTTTCACCTACTTATTACTCAATTCACTCAATTACATCTATTAGACAAAGCACAATCACCCTTGCAACAACTCCATAAACAGTGGTGGCAGATGCACAGAGCCTTAATGGACAGGATAAACTTGGCATGCTAAGATAAAACTCTTAAAAGAAATATTTTACACAAGCTGACTTTGATTCTTTTAGAAAATTGTTAAAAGAACAGTCAGTCACGACATAACTGCTCCTTAGGCAATGCTCCATTAGGATTAAAACCCACCTAACTGGAGCAGAAATGACAACCTGAGTGAGCCCTTGTGCGACTATTTTTGGCTTTAATTTTAAAGACCAAGGACACAAACCCTGATTGTAGTGACTCTTTTAGATTTGGAAATTTTTCTGGGAGCATCCCAGGGTGTTCCAGGGAATCCTGCATACTTACTGCTATGAAGATTGGACATGGACCTGAAGAGGCTGAACACTTTCAGTGAGCCAGGACATCTTACTGCACTGAGTGTCCCATGACTGATACTTCATGAAGTTTTCTTCATCATCTCATTTCTCTGCAATATTATTATTCATTGAAGTGCTACGTATTTCAACACAGAGACAAGAAGCTCTCCGTGTAAGTACCTAAGGAGTGCACACACAGACTTGACAGATACATTAGGCTGACAGGTTGTCAGAAGCTGTAGGGATCAGCAAATATAAGAAATACAATAAAATACACAAGGAATGGGGGGAGCACTCCTACTCAGTCTAGGTAAACACAAGATTTGAACTCAGCATTTATAAACACCAGGAAGATACATGATGTCTTGCTGTCCATGACATTGCTGGTGTCAGTGTTTCAGTAGGCATTTTTGTAGAGGGAAAAGCATGCAGAAGCATGACAGTAGACATCATCAGTATTTATGGAATCCTTTTTTGTCTCTGTTGAGGTTGACCACCTCACTGAGCAGACAAAATGCTTGAGATAGTTCTTTTCCCCCATCTGTGTACAGTGCCTAAAGTAAAAAAACCTTTTATACGCCACTGCTGTGTAAGCTGTGGTTATTACTACTAGTAGCAAAATATGACAATCAGAAAATATACAGAAATGTTCCACATTAGTATATATTGCAGGAAGGGAAAGCAAGAAATGGCTAAAGATAAGAAACTAAATAAATCAATTTCAAGTGATTTTTCCATTAAAATAACGACAAATTACAAATCCACAAAATTATCAATATTATGGCTATGTTATGAGAAACAAAGATAAATGAAGAACATCAAGAGCTATCCTATTCTGTTCCTTCACACTTATTTTGGAAATAGAACATCCACCCAGGGATACCACTGGGAATCAAAGAAACTCTTCAGGTACAATAAACCTCAGCGATTTTGTCCTAACCCCAAATCAAGTCCCAGGGTAACTTTCACAAAGCAGGATAATATTTCTCAACCTATTATTTTTCATTCCGCCTAAATTTCTGGATAAGACTAAAATACCCTGATGAAAGCTGTACTTGTATATTTCCAGCTCAGTTGGAAATAGAGTACCATGGGGAAAGTGTGCTATTGTGGAATTTTCAGTCCAATGTCATGAAGTTCAGGGAAGAAGGAAAAGCACTGAAACGACTTTGTTTACTGACACTGTATTGAACAACCTGCCAATGCCAATCATGATTCAATTTAGTCAGACATCCTCATCTAATTATTAAAAAAAGAGTAATTTGAATAATTTTACTGCTCATTATAGATGAATAATGCATAAATTATGCCCATATATTGCCCTATGACATTGGCTGGAACGAGACATTTATTTTTTTAAGTACATATATACAGTCAGAGACTATAGCTATGGCAACGTGTGTGCAAACCATACAAAAAAGAAAAAAATACATAAAAGATATATTAGTTCCCTTCTAGCGGAGAAGCACAAGCAGCATTGCAACCTACCTATTGCAATAAAGAAAAAAATTCACCCTTCTTTTTAATTCAAGTTCTAGGACAGAAAACATAGTATAGATCCAGAGAGCTGTGAATTAGGACGAACACAAGCCTAAAAATGATGCCTAAAACTTCAGCAAATTTGTCAAGTACTTTGATTGAGGTTGAGAATATGAGTCCAAATGGGTATACAGGAAGCAATCATTTTTTCGTGAGGAATGCGTCCTTTACTGTGCACACAAATTCTTCCTTCAGAAGGCTGTAAATTACAGTATTTATGGAATCTTAATGATCTAAACACAGTTGGAGCCTGAAGGTCAAGGCTGCAAACAGCATCCTAAATTTCTGTTTACAGATGAAGCACAGTATTTATTGCTGTACTGCTTGTGCTGCTATAGTTAAAGGGCTGCCAGCATTTCCATTATAAACCACTATTTCAGGGGTTTATAACTTGCCTATCAATCTTCTGACTGGGATGAAACATGGCATACAAGGTCCTGGCTGTGAGACTCAATCTTTTGTTTGTTTTCTTTACCAAATTACAAAAAGAATAAGCTTAAAGTTATACAAGCTAAAGAAAAAAGGTATATCAGGTTTTTCAAGTACTTCTGGTGTTTCTGCAATACAATTATAGCTTCAGAACACAAAATATATTCATATAACCCCATCAATTAATAGAAGGACTTTTGACCCCTAAAAAGTGAAAGATAATCCAAATGAAGACATATGTTTAGATTTTTTCCCCTTAAATTAAGAAACCGTACTGTAGATTTTTAATGGCAAGAAAGGAAATCAGAAATCTAACAGTGTCCTTGACTGTTTTATCTGTGTAGATTTTCCATTAAAGGTAACAATTACACACCTTGGCACAGTATAAAGAGTATATTCTTTTTAAATGAGTATCTAAGTGGTGATATAGAAGGTGCACGTATTTTCTATTATATATTCCAGATGATATTTGGTGAAATTATTCAAAGTCAGGTCAAAGTCAATGTTTTCCCCCAAACTTTGAAGCAACTTTATTCTCTACTCTTAAATCTTTTATCAAATTTAATTAAATCAGGAGGGGAACAAACATTAAATTCTCACTTCCACACTGGGAAAGTCCTTCTGCTCTGACCGAAGTACTATGAAGAGCAGGTGATAAATTTAAGTCACATTATACCTGGATATCTAGCAAATACATTTTGATAAACAACAAACTTAATACTGCAAGCAGTGCAAGAATTGAAATATTAGAAGACCTCAAAAACCCTCTTATTGGAATCCTAAGTTTTGGCATAATTTATTTTTACAAATAAAGAACTGGGCCAGATTCAACAATGTGCCCTTGCAGTGCAACACAGACACATTACATTATATTAAGCAGTTTTATGGCTCCTTTGCAACACCATTCCAGTTCAGACATGACAGACAGCAGTGCTAAACCTGGAATATGAGAATTTATTTAATCACATTTTGGTTTATTCCTTTATGTTATAAATCCAGTCACAGCAGGAAGGAAGTAAATTAGCCCCTCCCCAAATGTAATTATTATATTTTCTTTATTATAGCTGTAGGGCTTTTTTTTATTCACTGACATTGCTGAGCTTCCCACAACTACCTTTCTTATTTTTCCCTTTGCTTTTGTTAAAAGATGACTGCACTGGTTTTATGCCCTTCCTAATGCTTGGAAGAATCTCTTCCTCCTTTTGCTGTACTTTTTGCTTTCCTTCCCAAGTCTACTTCTACCATGTGTCTATTTTATGTCTACTTGACACAATCACAGCACTGAGATTTTTGATAATTTTTCCCATCAACTGAAACAAAGAACTGTTCTGTTACTTCAGTTAGTTTTGGTTGTAAGTGCATTTATATGCTGAAATAACACAGATACCTCATTCACTTTTATGTCCTGACTCTGGTCTGTCTCCTATATATCTGTGTTGTCTTCCAAGCTCTATTTTTTGAGCATGTAAATCAGTTTCCCCTTAAGTAAAACCTGAGTAGGCCTTTAGGGACAGTAATACCTGGGAATGTCCCCTAACAAGCAGTATGGATGATCTATTGGGTATCTTCAGCTGCAGAGCCCTTCAAAATTATCCCAGCAGAGCTGGTGAAGTCAGACAGCCCACATTGCCTCCTGTGTAGCCCAGGGCACTCAGAACATGCCCTTGGGGTCAAGCTATGAAACTCCACACTGATGGGCTGCAGCGCTCAGAGAGTTTGTAGTGAAGCACATGGACACACATTAGGACTTCTCCTGAGGAGCCAGAGCACCAGGCACTCCTCAGGGCATGCTTGGCCAACTCTTGTTTTTCAAACTTTTTTTAAGCTACTGATCGCTGTAAGTTTGGGTTTTTTTATTTTGTAGAGGAATCGATGGTGAGAGATACAGCAACTGCTGACTTTCTTATTAGGCAGTAAAAGATGGAATGACTACAATGTCTTAAAATCAACCTGTGTAGTGCAGCTGAACCCATATCAGAGAATAACTCCAACCAGAGACAAGATATTATGAACAGTGACTAACTAAGGCCTCCTCATTCACTGCATTGTACTGCCTTTGACTGGTTGAAATGCATCCAAGAACCCTGCTATATAATTAAATATGTTAAATAATGCTACAGAGTATCTTGTATAATTCTGAATCTCCAATGAACTGTAAAAAGTTTTAAATAAAATATAGGTGGAGCTTGTCAAGCAGTATTAGACTTCAAAATATTTTCTTCTTCTGGAAGCTTACTGTACCATCTAACACACGTATCTGTCATGCTGCCTGGGTTGCCATCACACCCTACATCTTGTTAGCAAAGATGTCATGACAGAAATGCTACAGTGCTGCATTCTAATGACCCCTTGTATTGTAATGAATTAATGTTTTCTGCAGAGAGGATGTGATAGGAAAAAACAGCTTTAATCTCGGATACTCACCGAGGTTTGGTGTGTTTTTTTTTTTAAAGTATGACAGTTTTGCAAACCAAGCAACACTGAAAACCATTTTAAGCTCAAGTAAAGAACATGTGGAACACCCCACCCACCTGTAAAGTCCTGGAGGAGCTCGATGAACCAGGAAGCTTTTCTCCAAGCTTTGTAGCACATCATTGAGCATCCTGACTCTGACAGGAGCTCGCTCCTTGGGGTCGTTGGCCGGGCGCATCTCATCCGACTGGAACAGCTCGGCCGTGTCCCTCAGACGTGAGGCCACTGCAAGCAACTGAGGAACGTCTACTTCATCACCTGGGAACAGCAAGAGCAAGACAGTTGCCAGTGATTCAGAGAACACCACTTATTACTCCTGCTTATAAGCCAAAATTAATAGTCCAATTAAAACCTGGGCCTCTTTTCCCCTGAGGGGTTTGTAATGGATCAAGGAAAGCCATAGATCATTCTGCATAACCTCTGCTCCTTTTTTCAAAGATCAATTTGGGCTCTGATGTTTTAAGATCTAATAAGCTGTGAGGAATGATTTTGGGGTACAGATTGAAGTCTAGCATTGGAAAAACAGGCCTGAAGGAAGCAATGGTTATAAATCAGGAACTATAACATTTCCTTCTGAGATAGCATTTACTCAATGCCATTTGATGCTACTGCTCTCAAGTCTGAAAGCCTGTGCCTGGATTCCATAATGACTGCTGTATAGAAAATTGTAATATGCAGTTTAATTGAATTTGATTGAATGTTTTAGAATCCTAGAGGTTAACAACAGTTGTAGAGGGGATTGAAATTGTTCCTCTTAATCACTTAAATTATATGCCAATGTGCCAACTTTAATTGATATCCAAATGTATATTCCAATCCAGTCAGTATTTTCAAACTTTTTAAATATGGAGTGTTAACTATTGCTTTGTTAGCAATCCTACACAGCCACCAAAAGAACAAAAGCCTCTAGCCCTTCAGAGCACACCTTGATCTCAATATTTCCCTGGTCACAGTCCAGATAGAGGAATGTGAAACGTGAATTGGAACATTGTGAATGTGCAGTCTATTCCCACCTGCAGTGCAGGTGGAGAGCATGACCTCCTTTCCCAGTGTGTGCATAGACTGCTTTCATTTTTACAAGCATATGGAGAGAGAAAAGCAGAGTCTGAACCTGATATAAAGTCAAAAGTAATATCAGTCACCATAAACATTTCCAGGATGCAGAAATTATCTTAAGGCCAAAATTCACTTTTCCTATTGACAAGCAAATCAACTATCCTTAAATCTTTCAAATGATATTTTCGTCAACATAAACCATTCAGCTTTAGGAGCTGAAAGTAAAAATGTCAGTGAGTTTATTATCTTAGTGACTGAGATGATTAAGCCAAGAAAGTGGTTCAAGACACAAGTTAAATGAATGTTAAATTTCCCTGTCTAATAGATACATGGAGAAATCAAAAATAGTAATTGGAGAACACTGACATGCTTTAAACTCAGCTGGCAACTAAATGCCATGAAGCTGCTTGCTCACACTCTCCCGCTTCCCTGATGGAATGGGGAGGCTTATCCAAAAACCAGAAAGGAAAACAAACAGGTATAATGAATAAATCAAGGAAATGCCTGAATATAATATACTGTCCCTCAGATGGAAAAAGAGATTTGCTACTGGATAAATTTCAGTAAAGGAAAAGGAGTTCATAGATCCCCATGTAGTTCTGCCATTCAGTTAACACATTCCAATCTAGCAAAACATGAAACGATCCAAAATACATGGAGAGACAGATGCTGGCGTGAGAGAAACTGTCAGATTTCCTGAGCTATCAAGATGAATTTCAACAATGAACAGGAGAGAGAGAAGATGGTTTATGTCTGCCCTGGTTTGAGACAAGGTTCTTTTGTTAATGGCACTTGACCAAGCCACCTTTCCCTAATTAGAATGGATAACAGGCACTGTGGTACCTTGATGTACAGGATTGGTATCTTTCTGATTGAGCCTGGAGTAATTTAAATTCTGATCAAGTTAGGTTGATGCCTCAGAAAAATATTGCCCAAGTATATAAACTCGGTACATTTGCGATATTTTGCAAAATATCATTATCCTTAATTTTCAAATCTCTGGCAAACATCCTGTGCAGCTGAAGAACTTGCCACTCCCATGTATATAATGTAGGCACTGTGAATACCTTACCCTGGGACTTCTGTCCATAGGGAAATATTTAAATTCAGCCTATTAGAAAGAATCCTTTGGTTTCAGTAAAGCACTTTGTATTTCAAGTAACAGAAAACATTTATAATTTTTAAACAATTGTAAATGTCAGCTTTGCCTTTTCAATAGGGAAGGTGAGATAAAGTGAAAATCCATCCTTACATATTTGGAAATGAAGCCAACCAGACCACCCCTTTAAACACCTTTTTAATCCTGTAAATGCTCCCACTCATTCTCCACAGCATTTTGTACCCAAAGCAACTACATTTTTGTTTACAGTCATGAGTAAGAAGCACTGTTTACCACTCTAAACCAGCACTCAGAAAACACACGCCCAGACCCCTCTTTAATACTTCAGTACAAAACCTGCAAGTGTCTATGGCCAGTGTTACCCCAGCAAACCAAGGACAGAACAGGCATCACAACACACTGAACTTCACCGACAAGGGAAACTGATTTATGCTTGTCTCAAGTCGAGAAGCTGGGAGTGGAAGGGCAAATGATCCTTCAAGAGAAGGACTCATTAACTAAAGGTGGCTTAAACATCTTGTGATGCTTTGATAGAGAAAATCAAGCACAAGTATTACTTCACTCAAGAGAAAACAATGCCACATTATTATATTTTGTATTCTTTGTCCTTTTGTCTCCAGTATGAATCATGATGAATCATCTAAGCTAGCTGTTTAGTTGCTATAAAAATAAAATTGCAAGTACAAGAAAGTGACTCAAGAGCATGTGTAATCTTGATCAGAGAATTACACTGTTGAATTTCATTACACTTGCTAAATGTAACTGGATTCTATTCAGAAACAGGTTACACCAAATAGATATTTAGTTTTACAGATACTGAATACAACAGCCTTTCCCATGTAACTGATTGCTCTTATGAAAAATACCACTAGAGATTTAACATTTTTAAATTGTGCTTGTGCCCTCTGTTATGAATATACTTGCCTACAAGTACCTACAGGAGAATGAGCACAGACAAATCAGCAGTTATGCTTAAGTTATGCTTGCTCATCATGCATGTGAACATGTGTTTGCATGTAAGAGAGAAGGGAAATTGCTTCAGGTTTTGATTAGCTTGCAAATTCAGGATCAGCTATGGTGTGCTGCTGTATTCACTAGGCAGATTTTTCATGCTGTGCAAAATAGGATGATCAGACCAGGCAGTAGAAAATCTGAATGGGAAAGCTTTGTAGGAAGCACCCTAAAGGGGCAGAAAACACAAATCCACAGACATCCTCAGTGCAAAGAATATGTTGCCATCAGCTTCAATTTTGCTACCATGACTGCTATTGCCCAAGCAAACTAATCTGGTGTTGCTACAAGAAGACTCTTTTCAAAGAGGCTACCACTAAAGAGGCAAATTGTGACACATGACTACAAGCATGTCAATACAGAAGGAGCCTGGAGAAGAGCAGGCTCCAGGGAGACTTTATTGTGCTTTCTCCATACTTAAAGAGGGCTTTGTAAGAAAGATGGGAACAAAATTTTTTAGTAGGGGCTGTTGCAATGGGACAAGGGGTAATGGTTTTAAAATAAAGATTAGATTTAGACTAGGTGTAAGGAAGAAATTTTTTTCAATGAGATCATGAAACACTAGCACAGGTTTCCGGGAGAGGTGGTAGATTCCCCATCCGTGGAAACATTCAAGGCCAGGTTGGATAGGCCTCTGAGCAACCTGGTCCAGTGGAAGATGTCCCTGCTCATTGCAGGGGGGGTGGACTAGATAGTCTTTAAAAGGTCCCTTCCAACACAAACTATTCCATCATTCTATTAAGCTATCCATGACTTTGTACAGAGCTGCTGAACTTACATGGCCTACAGATACAGATTAGCTGCTCATCCTTTCCCTTCAGTACCAAATGCTTTGTCCATGGAAAATGCATTTTTCCCTGATTTTTTTTTTTTTAAAGGCTGATGAAAGGTACTAATATATACTAACCTTGAAAGGATACTGAAGACAAGATGTCAGTGTCTCATGGCAAAGGAGGTATTTCTGTCATACGCACACATAATCAAGTGTTGCATTTTCCCCTTCTGTAGCAGTCAAGAATAATGGGTGGAAATAGTAAAAAGGGAAACTTCCTGAACATGACAGACGGGTGGAGAAATTAACTCTGAAAAGCACCCAAAATGATCAGGGAAATACAGTCAAGCAGACAAAATGACGCCAAGCTGAAGACTAGCAGATAGCTGTAGGCCATGAGCATGCAGCCATCAAGTAAATGAGAGAGATATGTTTTTGTATTGATTTTTCTAAGGAGAGAGAGTTTAGCCTGATGTTTTGAAATGTATGGGTTGAATCAAGGCTGTGGAAAGTCACACAGGCTTTCCTGGAAATGGCTTATCATAAAACAGATTATTTTTAAACTTCTGCTAGCGCTGCCTACTGTTATCACCCCAAGTACTTCAGCTGCTGTAACATCTGTACAACATCCACTTGGGGAGAAGAAGGGACTAAAGTGATAGAAAGCCACACACAATTGACGCTGCATCAGCCAAAGAGCTTTAAATCACAGCTCCTGCACTTCCCATACAGGGAAAACCAGAAAATCTCACCTACACTTAATTTGTCTTCACAAGCGTCTCTTTGTCTTGGCCAGTGCCTATCAGAGGTGGCTAAAATTTGCTCACCAGCTTCAGCAGCCTGTGATGACAGACACAACTGGGGAATCTTACCTCACCTGCCTGGTGCTGCACAGCCACAGGGCTGGGGCACAGACACCAATTTTTGGAAGGTCTGCATGAGTCTAGGTGTGCCCAAGTGACTGGGAATAATAAATGACATCAGCTTCTACAACATCCAAGTGAGGGACATGGTCGGCATCAATTTGGTTGCCTTTATTTTTGTAAACTGAGTGATTGAACTTCCTTCTGCTGAGACAGTCAGGTGCAAAGGTACAGAAAAGCTTTTAATGCTAATGAGACACCTGAGCACCTTAATCATCAATCCCTGAAACTTCCTGTAACAAATACTAAATTTTAGAGAGTCTCAAGTCCAGCACAAGACAAGCTACAAGGAGCAAATCCAGACTGCATAGTGCTAAATGTGTTCAGCAGAAAACACAAATATGTTTTGAATAATAATGCTTATATTAGTACAAAATACTTGTGTAAAAATGATTACATATTTCTACTTGCATATACATACAAAATACTTCTACAGGAGGGCTTAAAAGCCACATTTGTATCGTTCATATACCAGATTTGACATCTTGCCTGTGCCCTACGTCAAAAGATAAATTGTGTTTCCACAGGATGCCAGGCCTAGCAAGATATTCTCGCACTTGATTCAGCTTGCAGTGAGTCTTGATTTTAAATGCAGAGAAGGCACAAGTTCCACACAACTGCAAGGTGTAGTTAATGAGAATATTTGAAGCTGTCACCTATTTATGAATTTGTCTAAAATATCACATCTGTGATCAGACAGATAACAGCCTGACTAGCCCTAGGGACCTGGATTTCAGTCTTGGAACCCATCTCCTATCATTTACGACCCTGAGGTTCCCTGTTAAACATCAGACCATCAGCAGATGCACGAAATGAAATGTCTCTCCAGTTACAACCCTTCCTTTCAGATAAACCCCAAAACAGTAGCTTGTTTCCAAGAGTTCTGGTGTGTGCAAATGGAGAGAACATATGTCACTTAACAGCCTTTTCTCCATCTTTCTGAGGTACAGGCCATGAACCAGATGTGAACATGTTGCTATCCAGACTATCCTGAATGTAAGAATTGGTTTGTAAAGTGCTGAGTAATATCCCATAGAATGTGACAGAGCTACTAGCACAGACATCCACCACATGACAGAGTTAAATCCTTTACAAACATAAATAAATGCAGGATTAGAAGACACAAAGGTATACACAACATTTTTTTGAGTGCATCCAGGAGACTGCAAAATAGTGACTTAAAATATTTATACATACGATTTAACTTTAAACACGTGAGAAAGTCCAATGGGCAATAAAATGGGTGTTTAAGGGACTGGCTGAACCAGATCCCAGAGGCACAAAATTAAGCCTAATGAGCAAATCTAGCATGTCATGCAGATTTACCTTCACCTTTTTTACATTTACAGTTTGCATTGATTTGGGGGAGGAAACAGCTTACTAAGACAATGCCACTTTCAACTGGAAATTTCACACAACACAGAGCGTTTTGAAGAATGAAGAAACCCATGAGCCATGGTAAAAAGTGCAACTTTCAAGTAACCAGAAAAAAGACTATGGTATTAATGTTTTCCAAAATGAAAATGAACTGTTATTCGACACAGTTTGGAGACAGACAAGACATGAAAGTCATGAGAAAAATCATTAAACGAAACTCCAAAGTGAACAGCTGGGAGAAGATTTATCCTTCTGGTCCTACAGCCCAGGAAATAATTTTCCCTCCCCTGAAGTGGTAGAGATAAATGATCTAACTGAAGTTAGAGGAAAAATGTCAGTTTAAATCAACATTTCCTGTTACTCAAAATAAAGAAAAAAGGAAGAACAATAGCAGACATCTCATGTTCAGTTGAAGGAATACCAGCTGAGCCACACTTTTCATTTGATGATCATTCCCTGCTGTGTTTAGGCTGAACTAAACCAGTGTTTATGTGGCTCAACAGAGCTAAAATTACTTGTCTTTTTAGATGCTCACTGATTCCAGACCGATACTTGCCTACTGAATCCTAGGTCTTGACAATGATGGATGGCAAAGATTAAAGAAAAGGTATCATACTTCTATGAGTGTGTATTACAGAAAAGTGGTGCTTTATAGTGTAGGGAGTGAATGAAATGCAGGGGCAGCACCTCAAGATTGCAGAAAGTCTTTATGTTTGAGATACAATCTCACATTCTGCTACAGTATATGTATAGTTTGGGTGTGATTTTCTAGAACTTACATTTTTATTTAACAGGTCAACTTGAGATTTCCATAAATGTATAAATAAAAATGTTTTTGGAAGGCCTTAGGATATTACAGGTAGTCTGTATCAGAGACATAATTGGAGACCAGGAAATAACAACACGGTTTTACCTATCTCACAGTTTCCCACTGTGAGGTCCTAACAAGACAGTGCTTTAGGGCAGTCTTTTAAATTTCATGTGGATTCTTGTCAGGGATGTACTTTTCACAATTTAAGTTCAGTGAATTCTGACCAGAAAACCAGCTTCTAAAATAACTCATTTTGTACACATTCAAGGAATGTGTTAGAGTTTGGCAGCTAAATTATCAAAAGATTTATTCTTCAAGGACTAAGCTCCTTACGTGCTCTCCACAACCAGCATATTTTCAACTAGTCACTTAGAAAAGGAAAGAGAGTTGGATCTCATTTGAATACACTAGAATATGAGGAACCTGCGAGGGAAAAGGGACTGCATGGAAGGAGGAAGACAGATGATACTGAAGGAGAAAGTTTATATGGATGAGTGAGACTAGACAGCATTAAAAACTAGACTTCCTCTCCCTCCTTAGACCTCAGGACTGGATCTAAGGCATATTCTTTTCATAATTGACAAGAAGGTGGCATATTGCTCTTCTGTAGTCTAGACACTAGCAGAGAATATCTCAGTAACATAATTTGGGTTTAGTTCCCTGTAACATATTAACATTTTTCTACTGCCTGTAGAGAGGGGAAAAGAAAAATAACGAAGAGCAGACCCCATAAGCAAAGGGAATGCACAGCTACTCCCTGTCACTGGGTTATCTTAAACAGCTCTAACCAAAGGCTATTGGCTTGATTGGGTTCTGCTGCCAACACAGGACAAAGAGACTGCGGAATGTCTGTTCTTTAATCAAGAAGGCCACACATTGCCATTTGTAATGGCACCCCAATCTTGATGCAGTGGTCTCATATCAAGGCATTCATCCTATATCTAGCAAACAGTGTCAAACCCAGAGTCTACAAGAATTATCTCTGCATAATTTCTTAGTTGCCAGTGACTTCTGTTTACTTTCTGACTAGAAACTTCCTTGTCCATCTCCCTAATCCCAACCCATTGTCCCAAACATGCTGATGTCAAATATGGAGCTCGCAGGGTATCAGGGTTTAGTCAGCTCCAACAATATGTATTGGTAAATTATCTTGCTTTGTCACATCCGAATAAAGAAGTTAGCATGCTCTGCAACAAGGTGAGTTAGTGGAATAAACAAGCAAGGAAGATGACTGTGAAAATTAAGGAACCAAATGACAGTGGGATTAGAAGCCCTCTCTTGCTTGTATTGAACAAAGCCTTGAAAGGAATTAAAATCAAGTTAAGTCACAAAGTTTGTTATTGTTGACTGTAATTAGGACATTTTAATACTAATTATTGCTTAATTGACAAAGTAACATCAGAGGAAATCTAAATATGTTATAATTTAGCAACCAAACCTGCATTTTATTTAACACTATATAATGACACTGTTTAATTAGTAAAATCACTGGCTATCATTCAAGTGAAAATTGAAAATTCGTATTAGGAATTAGATGATTCTTTTTTTTCCCTGAATTAATGAAGAACAACACTCCTCTAAAGAAAATTACCTTTGAGACTGTTCTGAACTTCTAACGCGATGTCGAGGGCATTAAACGGCAAAACTGGTTCATTGGCAATTTTCAAAGTCACTTGTCCTGTTAGCTGAAAAATACAAAAAACCCCAAACAACAGTCAAATTATTTCTACCAGATTTAACAGCCAGCACTTCTTTTGGAATAGCACATACTTGCATTACATTGGATTTTTAGGGAAAAATGAATAAACACCCATTAACACATCTTTGTAGAAAGGAATGTGACCAGGAGCATTTCCTGTCTAACACAGCATTACAAAATGTTCAGAGATTACAATTTATGACCACACACAAGAATTCTGTGCAATGTGTCTTCTGTTGACCCAGGATGTTGCAGAAGTCTCTGAAGGGCCTTAGTTTTCCTTTGTTTTCAAATAAAATGTCTCAATACTCTAAACATAGGAATGAGGTTTATTGTTTTACCTAGTTCTCTGGTTTTAGCTATTGAATTTTGAGAGTTTACACAACTAAAATAAAATAAACGATCACAGGCATTAAGGATCTGGAGATCAAGCCCAGGGTTAAATGCAAGCTGACCTGAAAACCCACTGCCTTTTGAAGTGTTATGTGACAACTCAATACAGACAGATGTACAGCTTCCAAACTAAATAGAACACTACATTGTGTAGTGAGTTACAGTAAGTTACAGAAAGGCATTCCCAAATGAATGAAAGAGAACTCTCAGTCCACTCCAGACTAGATGTCAGCACCTGTCACAAAACTCAATGGCATAAATGCTTCTTTTTCAACAGTTCCACAGATGAGGCCAGGGACTGACTGGCCTGAGAGCTTTTTTCCACTTACAGAAGGTTGGCTCTCCAGCTTGAGGCTTAGACATGCTACAGGGGCTGTGTATAGAAACACATCTTTCTGCTGAACTATACCTAGCCTGTGATTAAACAGAGGATTTCAGTCTCTAGGCTGCCAAGTCCATCACTGTTCATGGGAGCTGTAAAAACACACTGACAAAAACATGCAAGAAACTTTCATTCATCTTCTTCATATCTTGATATTGCAAGAAGGGAAAAAATACCTGTAAGGCTGTGCTCTCAATGGAATGATGGCTGCAGGTGATGGTGAATGTGTTGATAAAAATGTGGACTGAATAGAATCCTATTGTACAATACTTCCCAAGGTGTTGGGGGAGCAAGAATAATATCTATCCTTCAAAAGCAATATGATAGTTTCTGTGCCAAAAGTAACATTTTAATTCTACAATAGAAAGCAGCAGGAAAAGCAACAAGCCTTAGTAATATTAAAAACAATAGTACAGCGATTGAAAAGGAAAACCATCTCCCAGGAAAGCAGATGAAAGCAGGGTAATATCAGAAATACAAGTTTCCTGGAGAAAGATTAATAGAACCCCACAACATTTCTCAGAAAGCATTAAAGAAATGACCTGGCCACAGACCAGTTTAGGTATGGAGACTGAAGGAACACGTTGTATATCAGACTGCAGCCTCCATCTGAGCAAAGTCATACTGTGAACCTATTGAGATTTACCCCCAGAGAATAGAATATTGAAAAAGACATGAAGAAAAAAAACCCTACCATATATATAGAGTGAAAAAACCAGGGAAAAATAATGTTATGTCAGGCCATTATCAGGAAAAACAAAGAAGAGTGAACTTAAAGATGAAAAATACTGTATTTGGACATCTGTGTTAAAATACTACACATTAACCTCTCATGAAACTTTTCTTCAAACTTCCCAACTGCACAGGCCATCAATGCTTGAAGGCCATTACATTTTCTAACAGTGGTTATACATGAAAGTTTCTGGGTTGGAAAGCATTAGAAAACATTGGTCTTCCAGATATCAAAGAGGTATTATGGAAAATACAAAAAACAAAACTGTGAGGGCAAACAGAAACCTGTACAAAACTGTATCCAAACCAGGTCCATATAATTCAGCCATGAGCAATTATAAAAAATCTGTTTTAAATGTCCAAATGCCATACAAAATCCTTCCCTGTCCTGCATGGAACTCTTTTTAAGATATAGCTGCTCAGAACATTCACACTCAGTCAGTTGCTATTGATAAGCAACTGTGGCTTATGAAATAACATCCTAATAAAAAGTAGGTATTCTACATGGAGCCCAAACCCACTGAACCCTAAAGAGCACTGTATCACACAAACCACTCAAATTCCTCCTTGACACCCCATTTCTGCAAAAAATGTCACTAAAGGGTAATGCAAATACATATTCATGGGCATATTTTTAGGGAGGGACATCAACAGTTATACATTTCTACTGATACTTTACAATCTGTTACCGCAATGTTTAAAAACACAGAAGTATGAAAAAAATCCTTCTTTTCTAAAGCAGAAAAGTGGCATTACAGAGGACAGTACCCTAATAAGTATCTTTCCCTTCATCGTAATCTCCTACAGAGTCTGGCTTCATTTTTATAAGTTCTTGTCTTATTTCTATTTCTTCCAAGCGATTTTAGTTCTCTTTTAACCATATAAGACCAAAGCTGTTTTCTCTTTCCTATTCAAATAATGTTATACCATCAAAATCTTATGACTGACTGAAGCCCTTTTGGAGATGTTACAGTATCTCTGTCTGCAGTACTGCAGATACCGGTGTGTTGGCAAACAGGTAACAGCGGTGTTTATTAAATCACGTACTTGGTAGGCTAATCTGGAGGAAATCAATCACCTAAAGGAAAGCTCAGAGCATTGATTTGAACAGAGTAAGTAATAATGTTGCAGAAGCATATATCAAACCCACATAAAGCAGCAAGACAGAAAAGGCTACTGATTTCTTATTTATAGTCTTATTTTTGGATATACAATTCCCATGAGTACAACACTGAATATACATGGAAAATAAAGACAAGCTTCTGCTCCCTTTTCCCAGGTGAAAAATGGATCAGACTGACTATTGAATTATTAAATGCAAGAATAACTTAGCCAAGAGTAAAGACAACAATTTTCTCCTAAAGTGAAATGCTAAAGCAGCATAATTGATTCTATTCCCATACCGAAGTGGTTAAAACACTAATGACAACTTCTCAAATAGCATTTATACATAATAATACACATACAATACACACAATAATTGATGTAACATTTGCACAATTATAAAGTCTAAGGAAAGATTTTAGAGTTTAAATGCTAATTCACTCCATAATTATTTTCTTATACATTTTTAACACTTTCACTATACTTGGCTGGGGGAAAGGTGTTCTTCAGTAAACAAAAATGTATTTGTTGAACTTCCAATTACTTTAAAGATAAATATTAATATAAAACATAACAATAATTGTAGGGTTATACTGTATTCCTTCCCTGTGAGGGTGGTGAGGCCCTGGCACAGGTTGCCCAGAGAAGCTGTGGCTGCCCCATCCCTGGAAGTGTCCAAGGCCAGGTTGGATGGGGCTTGGAGCAACCTGGTGTAGTGGAAGGTGTTCCTGTCCCTGCCCATGGCAGGGGAGCTGGAATGAGATGATCTTTAAGGTCCCTTCCAACCCAAATCTTTCTGGGATTCTATGCATACTGCAAAATGAATCTGAATATTTTGAATAGGTTTATACTAAAGTAACATTTTTAAGGCCTTTTTCCTTATAGCATACACATCTTTGCAGGAAGGAAATAACTACTGTCCCTGCCTTTATCTCTCTGGCACCATGCAGATTCAAAAAGATAAAAAACCTCACAAACTTCAAAAAATGCTGGTGTTAAAGATGATTCAGTATCACATGACACTTCATAAATGAAGTTGTAGGTTCTTCTCTCTTCCAAACTTTTACAACCTCCTCCTTTAGGAGCTATGTATTCTTGCAATTCTATCCAACTTATCAACACTATTTCACTATAAAAGCCAGTTCTCAGGACATCAGGTGGATCTGCACCACTCTCTGAAGGACTGTGGCAAAAAAAATAATTTTCCTCCATGTAAACTATATATATCTTCTTTATTTTTTTTTAGCTGCATTGCAATGAAAATAAGGAAACTAAATAAAGTGGTGTTGGGGGGGATTCATCACAGATTTTTATTTTTTTGGTGTGTTCACACCTGTTTTTTCCATGAGTTAAGCTCAGTTTTCAAGGCAACTTGCTTACTCAAACATCCAAGCTGCCTATTAACAACATAAAGCTTGTCTACTGGCATTTTTTTTTTTAAATATGAACAGTTTAAATCCAGGATAGAAAAAAAATTGTGAAAAGCTGCACACAGTCTCTTTTACACAGATTCAGTTTGGCTTTTGGGGCATGCTTTTATTGAACCTGCCTTGCAGGGACATGTCTTAAATGTTATCTGGTTTTACTGAAAAGGCAGGCATGGCAAACCATCCTCCATTCCGTCACAGAAACTTGTAAGATGAATAAAATGAAAACATATTTAGTGGATATGAAGATATGAAAATATTATGCGAGAGAGAGATCAATCTGCTAGAATAAACATCAGCATTCAGTGTGCAGGCAGTTTCTTTAACACAGAAGTTCACATGCTAGTCTTGGGGTTTTTGGGTGTTTTTTGTCTAGTGAAATTTGAAACTGTTCTGTATCATGCTTGTGCTGTGCAAACCTCAGTGGGTGTAAGTGCTGAGCCTTTAGGACATTTTTAGTTACATTAAGAGTGTTAAAATCTAAACAGGCATCTCAGATCTCTTCTTATGCCAAGTTACAAACAACATAACTTGAAAAAATCAGGTAAACTGCCATGTTTATCCCTCTGTGAACACAGCACTTCGGTAGTGTCATGGATGAGGAAAGAGCATGGTGAGATTCTGTGCTGTTTAGGGTGATCAATAACAGCATGTTGAAAATAACATTTTTTTTCTCCTCTTTTTCCTTGTAAAGGTGAATGAAAAGGTTTAACTTTCCTGGCTGGCTGTTGCACTGTCAGTCTCAGGTGTTCATCTTTTCCATCAAGGGCCTCTCTTTCCACATGTACTGATGAGCAGAGTGACCTGCTGAGATCTTCTGGCATTAAACTAATGATAAACAACGGCTCCGGTTCCCACACCCATGTAAATTAGGAATTAAACCCCTCCATATATTAAGATTGCCTCTTAGAACCACAACATTAGCAATCTCAAATGTTAAAATAATCAGCCTTCCCTAACTTCTCCACCCTGCAAAATTAAAGAAATATTTTTATTAATATAGGCAAATATAATGAATTTGCTTTCTGCTGATACCCCCCATCCACCCGACTTCCTTCACATTATCAGATTGCTTCAATTATGCATGAGAAATTGAGTCTCTTTGAATGAAATCTGTGATTCCCTGGCAATAACAATTTTAGAACCTAGTGTTAATATATGAATGGCAGCAGTTGTGAGACTCATGATAAATTAATGAGCATTTTTAATAGTGGGATCTCAATTCACTGTAGAAAATTTTCCTGCAGAACTGGTCTACACAGCAGTAGTTCTTGAGTTCATCACCCTCCAAAAAAGTTAACTGATCCATACAAGAAAAGTCAGAGGCAAGAAAATGAGAAAACAGCCAGTTCTTTGACCCTCTATTTTTCTGAAAACCACATTCCCTTGTTTAGACAGAGAAATACAAATCTGGCCACAAACATGTTTGTTTTGCACTAAAGCTGTCAACCTTTAAAATTAAGAATTTCTTAAATATTTAGTAATACCATATATGTTTGTGGAGTTTCTTTTATTTTTTTTTTGCTTACTGAAATCTACCTTGGCACCAGGGCATGTACTTACATTACAGGTCAAATGATATTTTGAGGTATCAGACATTCAGTTGAGCACACTGCATTTTAGGTCAGTAGAGGGCTCTCTGAGAAAGGAGTATGGTGAGTCTACGCTACAGCAGGTGAACAAGAGCACAGTAACTCTTAAAAAAATAGCTGTTTCTGACCATGGAAAGTGTGAGGTCTTGCAGATATTAAATACTTTATTTCAACACCCCCCTCTATAATTTAATACTGTTTTATTTACTAATAAAGCACAGAAAATACTGATTAGGAAATAAAAGTGATTGTGAATAAAATATGGATTCTCCCTCTCTGCAGCTATCCTGTGCACAGCAAATGGCACTTAACTATTTGTATGGTGGTGGCACACAGCACTAGGCATCCCCAAAGTTAGATATTAAGATATGCCAGCTTGGGATGGCACTGGGATGGCAGCTTGGGATGACACTGGAATACAGATCTCTATTTGTATTACGTTTTCTACATGGCTCATGATGAGGTTCTGAGGCATTGAGAAATTAAGGTCAAAATTATGCTCTGAAGTGATTAATTTGCTTAAAATTTAATTTGTTGGCCAATTTAGTAATATAAGGCACTCAGAGCAACGAAAGTACATTTTGTATAGATTTCACTCACAACTGGGAGGGATCATTCATCCCACTACTTTCACTTTCTTGCATGAAAAAGGAACTCATACTTCTATGTGCATGTAGAAATCACTACTTCTTAGATCATACTCATAAAAAGTATATGGATATATGTATTTTGTGTATACCTAAATGCATTTATGTGAATCTCCTAAGAGATGGTATATCATAGTGTGATTCTTGGGGCTGTCCTGTGGGTCCTGTGGGTCCCTTCCAATTCAGGATTTTATATGATTTTATGATCCTATTAAAATATATATATTTTAAATTGCACTAATTTATAGTGAGTGATGATACCCCATTATATATACATATATAAGGTTATAACTCCTTGAGGTTATACAGAGTTTCTTCACACCTACCTTCTATCCAGATCACCAGTGAAAGGGATATGAGGACACCAAGGAGACATCACAGTGCTCCTCACACAGTGGGTTCTTGAGCTCGTTACCACAAGGGCAGAGAATAGGGATGATTAACTCACTTCCAAGATAACAGCTTTATTGAGTTAGGCTTGGCACTGAGGAGATGAACTTGTGCTCAACCCAGTTTGTTTGGAACTGAGGCAGAGCCACTTTATGCCTGCACAGAACATGGGGGGTTAAGGCTTACACAGCAAGCCACAAAGTCAACTGCAGAGCACCGAACTGTGAGTAGCAATAACCTTGAGATGACTTTCTAATTATGTAATTCATACTTATGCATGTCAAATTCTAGTGCTATCCATGTGCAAAGAAAGAGTCGGATTAAGTTCTAGAAGGGCCACTAGATTAAAACCTCTGGTAAAAAAGGAGTTAGCCAGACTTTTCCCCAGCGTGCATGATTACAAACATGCAGAAGGATGTAACAGAATGCTCTTCTGCACTTCCTGAGCTCTGGGTGAGGAGGCCACACCACGACAACACAAATCTTTACATCATTACAAACCCTCATGCTGGATTTCTTAAAGGGAATTAAAAAATTTGTTCTAGTGTTAATTCTTTTTTTACCTCCAACTTTAAAGTCAGGTTGCTCTGGTTACCAGCTGCAGACTTGGAGAGTGATGGATGCAGAAAAGTTTGCTTTAAAGCAGAATGATTTGCATACAGCATTCCCATCAGCCAAGATACCATCACTGCACAGAAAATGACCTCTTAAATGCTTTCATTCTCTGATCCCCTTCAGGTACAGATGAGGAGAGGGAAGCAGTGCTAGATCCTTTTTTAAAGCAGCAATGCTAGCTGCCTGAAGCTGGCTACAGGCAGTCCCGAGGAAACAGATTTAGCTATTGTTCTGGTAGGAAGAGATGTAGATAATGAAATATGAAGTAAAATTTATCTCCAACATCAGAGTCAGAGATCTCTAATGACACTGCTCATGTCCAGAATTTGCATCTTGGACAGGTCTTTACTACCTTAAACCAAAACTGCATAGCTTACTTTTTTTCTTTATTTGCCTATATAATAGAGACATTTGCAGGATAAAACATGCAGCTAGCTATCAATGCACACACTTTAGGACAAAAAAATGTATTTTTTTTCTGGTTTAAGCCATAAAGGAAAGTTTCAAGTAAAGAAAATGAAAGTCTCCTCAGAATAACAGACAGGATACACTTGTGTAGGCTCCTCTGGAATGGTTTGAAAACACAGGATGCTGTGATTAACAGCCTGGGCACCACGCTCTTCCACGCTACTACAGGCCTTCATAGTGTTTGCTCCCAGTTAATTAACATCATTAGCTTTCCCTGACTTATGTATGTGTTTAGGAGACAATCAGGATGTTAGCACAACCAGCCCCCCTTGCTCACAGGATAATCAAAGCTCAAGATGATAGGACCCAGGAAGGTAATTGATAATTTTGTTAACAGTTGCCAGACAGTTGGCTGGGCCCTGCCGGTCTCGGAGCCGTCCAGGGCAGACAGTAATGACTCGCAGATAAAACAGGCAGCAGTGCAAGTCTGCATTTAATCACCCAGGTTCACAAGCATTCCACAGAAACAGAGCAGCCTAGAAAACAGTATGTTGCCTCACAGACTTAATTAATCAAAGTATCTTCTCATATGCTTCAAGATGCATGCATGAACCAAGAATCTTCCCAAAGTAGGAGCAATCCCAGGATCATACATTCAAGGACATCCAAGTACTTGCTAAGTTTCTATTTGATCTGTAAAGCCAGTTCTTCTGCTGAATCCACAGGACTCAGTCTGAAACTTGTGGCATTGTTAAAAATTAGATAATAGTCATCAGAGGAGTGCAACAATAAAGAAATCTGCAATAGGAAGCTTCAACCACAGTTTTCAGTTTAGACCTTGATATCATCTTTTTAATCACTCTCCTTTTACAGAAATGGATTTGATTTAATTGAACTCCAAAAAAAAAAAAGTCTCTAATCATACTTCATCAGCATGCAATTATTATTCAAGGGAAACCATATGTACTATTAGGCACTCTTAATTAAAATAATGCATATAATCTGCTTCAGTACTGAACAGTCATTCTCCTTGATGTTCATTATTATTTTTCTTCCATTATTGTGACAATACATTTTTTTTCTATTTTTCCTCATCTATCTCCATTCCATTTATACACTTCTTCAACATTAAGGATCATGATATCAGAACACTGAGATGCATTGATACACCACCATCCTTAAATCTTACATTGCATGACCTTCAAAATGAGTCAGACCTGACTATGGAGATTGTGAGATGAGGAAATGCTATTAGAGGAGCCTCAAATTATCTCCTGTTTTGCCTGAATTTTATTTTTCAATTATGTCTTCTAAGTGGCCATACTGAAAGAAGAATGTATGCTAGGCAGCAGTCAGTCCTTAGAGAAACAGGATTTAGGGAGAACCAGGGACAATGGATGCAATAAATTGAATTTAGGAGTTGAAGAACCTGAAGAATCCCTCCATGAGGGATTGAGGCAATAGTTCCTTGAGGAACTTGTCAAACTTGTACAGTCCATTCAACAAAGACTCAACAGAGTAAGCATTATGAAAAGATTCATGACATTGCATATTAAAGTCTCCCTATCCTCTCAGACTCAGAAAAGCTGATATTTAATGGTTACAGAGAGAAAACATTGCTCATTTCTCTCTTGCCACCCCTTGATGCAAAGGTACAGCAATTTTTTCCACTTAGGTCACCCTAATCAGTCAGGATTGGAGCACTGACAGTTCATTAAACGTGACAGACCAGCCCTGAGGGAGAGATACCAGCGAGCCATGGGGCTGAGGATGCAAGGGGAGCTGAAAATACATCATTCTGTAGTACAGAGCTTATAGAAAACACCCATAAACATTAAAAGACACATTCTATCTCAAGGGAAAATTATATGGATAATACACTTTGGCTATCCCCAGATACCAGTAGAGGCTGCAGTAGCACAATGAGGTTCAATTTCCTTGTTAGGCAATTACTTTAATTAGGGTTAGAGTCTGCTCTTGGGTATATTTGCATAGTATTTACCAAGCCAGAAAGGTATTTAACCTTCTTACTCGTATTAGAATTCAAAGGTGGAATTTCTGTGAATTTTTTCACACTATTTTTTGTATCAGAACATCCAATCTTCAATGTAACTAGAATATGAAGTAATCAGTTGACTTACAATAATAATTTGAAATTTAAACCTCAAAAGGAGATCTGTAATTAAATAGTATAACTTCACAAATGAAGGTGGGTAAGGTTGGTTGTTTTATTTTAAAAAGAAAACATTAATTAAAGATGAATGTGTTTGGGCCTGAGCAAGCTCCCCTCAGGCTTGGGGAAAATGCCAAGTCTGACAAACTCTTTGAGTCTTAGGGAATCCCAGGTCAGTTTAATGAACCTACTGAAGTATTTTATAATTAGCTGCCCTGCTCCTGAGGCTATCATTTTACCTGAAAAAGAATACCCTCACCCTTCTAACTTGTCTCTGAAAAAAAATTAATAAAAACCTAATAAACAACCTTTCTCATCAAAAAATATTTACAGAAACAGTGAAAGAAAACTCAGATGAATACTCTGTGCTACAGAATGGCCCTAAATATTCATAAGGAACCCTATCAATAAAACTCAAAGTATCTGAAGGTAAAATTGAGATTTATTGCCACATCTGGGTCTGTAATCATACACCTGTTACTAAAATCACCAAAATATGATGGCCATTTCATTCCACTGCACCCTATCTTTATGTGGGTTCTTATTAAAATGATAAAGGCAGCATGATGTGAAGGCAACAGCAAATATTAAATAGAGAAGCACACTTTAAAAGCATATAATCTTACAATACTGCAGGAAATGTTCAAATGACAGCAGTTACTGCTAAGAAAAAACCCTAAAAATCAGTATTTAACTACAAACCTGCACTAGGGTTGCTCCAGGTACTACCTGTTCTGAATATCTTTATATTTAGAATCACCAATAGTGTCCTAGCACCAAAAAGACATTACAAGTCTCAGAAAACAATTCAAAAGACATCAAATCTAAAGGGCATTTCACTTATCTTAAGCTCACTCCACAGAATAAAGGAGTGAGTGTATGGCATATAATAGAGTCATGGAATGGTCTGGGTTGGAAGGGACCTTAAAGATCATCTCATTCCAACCACCCTGCCACGGGCAGGGACACCTTCCTTGCTCAAAGACCCATCCAACCTGGCCTTGGACACTTCCAGGGATGGGGCAGCCACAGCTTCTCTGGGCAATCCCTTCCAGCGCCTCACTGCCCTCACAGTAAGAATTTCTTCCTAACATCCAACCTAAACTTACTCTCTTTCAGTTTAAAGCCATTAAAGCAAAAAAAAAAAAAAAAAGCAAGGCACAGGTTACTTGAGACTCTCTGGTGAGACTTGTAAGCACAACTCAAATGCCCCAGGTCACCTTGTTGGTAAACATCATATTTTTGTTCCCTTCTGGTCTTGCTATTGAATCCTTTTGCTTTGGCTTAGCCAAATGCCTGTTTGTCTCCAGTTTTAGATTAACTGTCTGGAACAACTGAGCTCACTGGAAGTGATCTCATATATGTTCATTGTAAGAGATCTCAATATGGGCAAATAGACAAGGAGACAAGTCGTGCCCAAGTAATCCAAATGTAAGGGCAAGGGTGAAGATGTGATGACTACAGTGAAAGAATAAGATAAAAATGAAGTTGCTGAAGGGATTGGAGAGTGGAGGGGATAGGGTTTGAAAAAGATATAGGATTTGGAAAGAAAAGCAAGTGGGAATTTGCTGCACAGCAAGAAGAGACTGGGCAATGTCTGAAAGAAGAGATAGAGAGATTAAAAGTATAGCTGAGGAAGATCATATCAGAGAAAGAGTCTTCAAATGTCCTTCAGCACACTGTAATCAGTGTGTACCCAGCATAATTTCCCCATACTATATAAAATTCTAAATAAATTGTCCCCCAAACTGAAAAAGTGCTGTAGAATATGGCACTGACCCATAGTGAGTGAATTAGTGGGAGTGCTGATTGCATCCAAAGTGATCTCTGCAAGCATATGTGTAAGTGCACTTCAACACACAGATGAGAGAAAAACTCATCTCAAAATTCTTCCATATGTTAAAACTGAAGACAGTAGCATATAGAACTAATTTTCAGACCTAAAAATAAACTAAGGCTTCCCAGACTCTGAGAATTCCCCCTTCCCCCACCCAGGTAGAAAGGCAATGTGTATGGGCATGTGATGTACTCTGAATAGCTTTAAACCCAATGTAAATAATCTTCAAAAGAGCTTTGATATCAGAGTGAAATTTCTAGAACATTTTGCACTATGTCTACATAGTACATCAAAACCACAAGCCACATTTTAAAGTTTTTCACTTGTATTTTCAGAAAAACTAAAAAGACCTCCAGAAACTTCTGATCTCTTGGGTACAGGATAAAGCTGTTAACAGCATCTGAACCCTAATGAACAATATTTTCATCTAAGCCTCATACAATAATATGGGCCATTTTTGGAGTGAGGAACTGATCAGAATGCATATTTAATACCAGATTTTAAAAGAAAAAAAAACCCAATAAAAATAATAATAAAAATATTCTGTTTTCACTTACAAATTTTAGAGAAAGATTTTTGAATTCACTCATTAGCTAAAATCAGTAGGCAATAAGTAAGAAACTCTAAGTTTCTTAACACCATTTAAACTCCATTTCACATTGTTAATACTGACCTCTCAAAATATTTGAAACAGGAAAACTGGAAATAACACTGAATCTTAGGGGTTCTGGGCACTGCTAATTGGGTACTGCTGAGGGGTCACGGTCAACAGGGCTGTCCCAAGAGAGCCCGTAGGCATTGCCATGCCTGTCCATTCCCAAATGCTTAAATTTTCCATTCTGAGAATAGCAGGCTCTAGACACAGTATTAGATTACACCACTATATTATGCTGATTTGTTAATATTTATTTTACCTCCAGTCCTCCAGCGTTCCTCTGCACAAAACCCCCACGTCCCTGAGACAGAGGTTAAACTTAACTGAGGACAGATAGTTAATTGCCTTTTCTGCTTACTCTGCTCAAGTAACAACTGACATTTGCAAAAGAAGGGATGAAGGGGGGACTAGTGCCATCTAAGCTGAGGGTTTTATTTGTGCAGAATATTACATTAAAGGAGCCCAGTGGCTATTAGTGATTATTAATCTTCATTTACAATAATAGCCATATTTAACAAAAAAAGAATAGGCTATGCTGCAAGTCATGAAAAAGTCTTTTTAATTGTCAGCCCTGCTAGTCTAAAAAAGCCTGCACCCTATTCATTCAGTTATCATGCTGTAGCTTATAATTAAAGTACTAATGTATATCAGAATTCTTTGATCTCAAAATAAAGGACCTTTTACCAAAGAAATTAAGAACACAGTAGTTACAGGAAATTCAAGTTTTCAAGTAAAAATCAAAAGAAACAACCAAAAGTAAAGTAATGTAATTAAGGAAAAACTATTTCTGTTGAGTAAGACAAGGAAAAAACTTTGTGAGAAGTCACTGTGGATTGTGGAACAGTTCATCAAACTGTAGCAGAAGACTTTTCTCTTTGGTAGTTAAATACAACCAAGGAAGAAAGGAATTAAGTGTATTGTACCAGCAGGAATGGACTAAACGACCTCAAAGTTCTTCATCTTAATCTAATGAGCAGAGGTAATTCATATGTCCTGAAATCTAACTTCAATTAGCATGAGTTATCACAATGATTCACAGTATCTCATCCATGGTATTTTATTTTCATTCTGATTCCATATTTGAGGGAAAAAATAGTCAGCAGCATGTCACAAAGTCTGTCTAAATTAATGCAAATAAAAACCCCTATGTGTAGTCATCTGCACTCTGTACCAGCATTATTTTAAACACTGAAGGTCAGCAGAACTCTTAACAATCTTGTCTCTTGTGTCTTACTGATTAAAGACAGGATAACTAAGGAAAAAAAGCCCAGAATTAATTTAGGCTTTAAACCTGCTAAAAAGAATCCTCTTGTATGGTTGGAGATGTGTTTTGCCACCCCAGGTTAGATGACAGGTACTAAAAAAAGCTGGTAACTAAAAGGGATAAAGTCAGCAAACCAGCAAGATCCTAAACTGCTTATCTGCCAGTACCACCAGTCCCTCTGAAAATAGAACCTGAGCTTTGGAATAACATATCAAAAGCAACTCAAAGACATGAGTGGACACCAGGCAACCTTGGCTTTTAGCTCTGATATTGTCAACCCTTCCCTCTCTATCTGCTCCTCAGGAAAAGTGAACTTATTTACATGACAAGAGTTAAAAAAAATTAGTCAGTAAAGCCTAATTATAGACCATTGCTATCAATCTGCATTTGGTTTCCATGAGCTTTGGATTAGGCAGTTCAATAAATTTTCCAAGCAATATAAACATGATCCTGTTGCTGTTTTGCAGGATAAAGGATGTGTTATGCATTTTTCTCTTCATTACTTTCTTTGAATTAAAACTGCTAAGCCAGACAAGAAAAGCAACACAACTCAGTCTCACTGGACTAAACCAGCCAAACTCAAAGTGAGAAAGAGCTTCTTTCTTAACGTTAAAAATGTTTCTATTAAAACCTCATGACTCAAGATCATTTTAAGTATTGCCTACATGACCTCTGAAAGCATGATTTTGAGTTTTGCTGCCTTTCAAGACACTGTGAAAGCTAAGATTATTGGAACAGTCAGTAAATTTAAAGTTGTTAAGTTTTCATTCACAAAGTAACCCTTTAATAATTTTATGATCTACCTAGTCACATTAGAATGAAGCTTGAAAGTCCACAACAACTATGGAAATTATGGTAAAAGTAGTCCAAGAAACACAGTTATGCATCAGAAGAAACTGCAGACTTTTACAATAGAATATATAGTTCCCAATGTTTTGTTCTGTTATGCAGAAAATCCAGGCAAATCAGAAACTCAAAAATCAGAAATTTGGGCATGTAGACTGTGCTGAGCTTAAGTTCAAGTAGTTCTGAAAAGCTCAGGCAGAGACTGAAGAGAATAAATGGTCACTATTTTTTTTTTCTAGTTAAGAAAGATTTCTGTGAACTAACAAGGACTCAAGTCAGGCTAGAAAAAATATTTTCTTCTGTCAGCATTAAACTTTGGTTAGCTTCTCTCCAAAAAAGTTGAATTGCTTCAAGTGTTCAAATAAAACCCAAAAGTTGGTAGAAAGAGTTAGCTTAATAACAAGGCTGTGTTTTCTACAGTTTCTACGAAAATTTAGGGAACTGTCCAATCTGAGAATAGAAATTTTAACAAAGTACTGACTTCAACTCTTTCAACCTTTGGAAATTCACTGTTTTCTTTGCCTGCTCATGAAAACGACAAGTGTCAACCTGTAAATCAAATGACTATATTTCTTCCTGTTTACTTTCCCATTTTTCTTGACTGCTTCCATATTTCTCCTATGAGTGACACACAAGACCTATGTTCTGATGGAAAAAAGCTGAGCTCTAAAGTAGAGTGGTCCTCAGGTTAATACCCTGCCAACTGCTTTGAACAGAAATGCATGAAGTACATGAAAAAGACTGTGGACAGACACATCCCAAATAAAATAAATAAATAAATACATAAAAACAATAATAAAAAAAATGTGCAAAAGTAAACTCACACCTTAAGCTGTAAACAGAGAAATGAAATTAAAATAATCTTTCACATTAGAGCTATTGTGGAGGAGGGTTCTCTATGTTTATGTCCCTTACAAATTGCTATTTAAAATTAAGGTAAGACTATTAACTGAATTGCTGCTATGTATTTGAGGGTCTGAAACATAACTTGCAAGTTAACTTGAAGAGAAACACAAGATTTTTGCTATGCATTATCTAGTTTAATTCTCTGTTTAGAAGTCATTTACACAACTTTAACAGATTATGTTATATAATATAAAAGTAGGAAAAACCAAAGGGGAATGAGGATATGGAAAACCCTTTTTAGCAGCTTCTTGATTAGAAAAATGTTCTGCTTATAAAATATCCCTACACACAACCAAGGAGCCCAACTTATAGACTGTGTCCTAGGATATTTATAGGCAGTAAGAGATGTTGTAGGTGAGCAAACAAAAAAGACAGTCAGTACAAGCAGGTGGTAATATTTGAATCGCCAAGTAGATTCCTCAAAGGTGAATTTGGAGACTCAATCTCTCAGCCTCATGTAATAAGTACACAGATTACAGCCTAATTCATGTGTAATAATGAATTGCCTTTTCCAGTTTTGTTTAGTCTGTGTAACCAGCAAATGATCACTGCCAAGAATTAGAGACTAATACTTTATAGCAGTGAGGACTGTGACAGTGTTAATTTGGTCAATTATTTCTTTGCCTTCAAAAAGTTCAAGAGCTCTAAGATGTTTCACTAAAATCCCCTATTTTTAAGTACAGTAAAAGGCATGATGATATAAATGGCTTAAAATGAGAAACTGGAAAGTCATGACAAAGGTGTAATTTAAGGCAAACAGGTAGTTTTTGTTGTTCCTACAGCATTCTCACAAGACCAAGTCTATTTGTATGATCTACATCAGTGAGGCAATTCAAGCTAAAAGGTACAAAACTTGAAGGCTTTTCATTAAATGAAACATATTTCAGCAGCATATGTCACAGCTTTTCTAAGTGATATACACTGATTGAATACAAGTTTTTTATTTCATATCTTCTCATAATTATATCTAACTATATTTAAGTCTTATTAGTAACTGAGAGAAAGAAAGCACAAGCAGCAAAGGGCATCATCCTGCTTCTAGTAGTGACACAGTGAAAATTACAAATATGACAAAAGACACTAGAGGCCTTTAAAAAAATGTTTCTTGACAGCATCTGAAAAAGAGCAAAAAACCCAAACCTACCCAAGCATATGCCTACCAGATTTATCAAATAGTTTCTTACTGTGTAGCAAAATTATCTCTAATCCAGAACCAGGCAACTGGATAAAATATCTCTACAGAAGCAAGACAACTGATAAACCAATGCAGTGAAAGAACACGAAATTCTTGTTATTATTTCTGCTTCTTTTTGTCCTCCCCAAATGCCAGAATAAAGTACATAGCTTGAACTACAAGCAGGAAAAAGAAATAAAATTAAATGCACTGATCAAAACCACAGATTTCCTTTTTCTCTGCTTCTCACCAAGACTCTCACTTCCTTGCTTTGGTTTCTGATCCAATTTCGAATATATTGGGAAACACTTTCATGCACTGTAATGTTTTCTAAAGGCTTGCTATTTTAAAAACTTTGTATGCATTTGCAACTATTGATCTCTTCTGCTTTTAAAAGTCCACCAGGAAAACTTATCAGCAATTTACTGTGCATGGAAATGGAAGATGAAAAGTAGATCATTAGCACCAACATATCACCTCTTTCTGGACAGGCTGAATGCATAAGATATTAAATGGGACACAGATTTATAGCTCTTTTTTTCTGGAACTAGAGCTCAATTTTTAAAAATGTGCCCATGTGGCTACTGCCTTCTGTTATGTAATTGCAGCACAACTGTCCAAAGCTTGTCAGAATTTGGGTGCTCCTGCCAAAAGAAAGTTCCTGTAACAACCTGCTTTCTTCAGCAAGCAAGAATGTAATTTCTCTTGTCAGTGTATGAGTGCTGAGTAAGTCAAAAGTCAAGGCCTTCCAACTCACAGGACATGTCTCTGCCAGTGATACACTTATGGGGGCTGAAGTGCATCAGCCAAGCACCTTTTAACAAGTCCTTCACTCTACTGCACTGTGGTCTGGAAAAATGGTGGCTGCAGAGCCCAGCAGAAGGCACCAAGAGGAGAAAAATTACATGTTCCAGGTATGGGTAGAGTTTTGTTTTTAAAAAAA
The DNA here is from genome assembly GCA_035041135.1 of Platyrinchus mystaceus. Lineage (NCBI taxonomy): Eukaryota > Metazoa > Chordata > Aves > Passeriformes > Tyrannidae > Platyrinchus > Platyrinchus mystaceus. The sequence goes on along the minus strand of JAWWLV010000011.1, from coordinate 5,819,196 downwards.
AAAGCTGAATCTCTGTCAACCAGTCAATGAAAGACTGATGATTTAATAACTCTAACAGTATGATGAGATAAAAACACTTGCTGTGGATTCAGACATTAATTGTACTGAAGTATCTAAGATTTATTTTTGTTTACTTTTGTCTTACTAAGAAAAACAAATGGCTCTAGAGTATCCTTGTCCTTCTTCAGCAAATACAAATTAATTAAAAAATGTGCCAGATAACAAGAAACAAGATTTGAAATGGAAATATTTCCTTAAAAATTCTTCTTATCTGTTAACTACATTCTGTAATTTGGAAAGGAAAAAGCTCTCTGACATACACTATAATCAAATAGGTTATAAAGAGCTACTGTCATATTTGGTGATGCAGCATCCACAAAACTGGTCCATACTACAAAAATAGATGTTATGATATTATCTCACTGTTTCCCATTCTGTATCTTTTCACAGGTGTGATAAGAAGGTGCTCAAACAGATAATGTGCACAGGGCAGGTCATCAACTATCTTTTTTTGGATACACTCTGCACAGATGTATTCATTTTTATGGGGTTTGGCATTAATGATTAGAAGTAGATGGAAAGTTAGTCAAGATAGAAATACTATCATAGAATCACAGATTGGTTTGAGTTGGAAGGGACCTTAAAAGTCATCTCATCCCAAACCCCCTGACATGGGCAGGGACACCTTCCACTAGCCCAGGCTGCTCCAAGCCCCATCCCTGGTCTTGAACAATTCCAGAGATGGAGCAGCCACAGCTTCTCTGGGCAACCTATGCCAGGGCCTCCCCACCCTCACAGAGAAGAATTTCTTCCTAATACCTAATCTAAACCTTCTCTCTTTCAGCTATCACACTCCTGCTCTCTTCTTTCCTACTGTGACCGTGTTTTGTGCATTGGTTTAAGCAGTAGAGAAGAATGCAGTCATATTTCTGTATGGAGTTACATCCCTTCTAATCTCCACATGCAAGCAAGAGTGATCCAATTTGCAAAGAAAACCAGTGGAATAGGAGCCTTTCAAAGAAATACAGCAAAATGCTTGGTGGGGTAAAGTACAATCACATCAACATTGCACTGTCAATTTAACATAATAAGGCATAATGGGAAATTCTGAAAAGAAATTTTCAATAATTGCCGTTGAATTTTTCTCTTTTTTATTTTTTTTTAAAATTCAAACATAAAAACCCTTCCAGTGAAGGATGTTTTGAAGTTCTGAAGCCAATGAAGTTCTTAACTTTGATTTTTTTTTTTTAATTGGCTACTTTAACAAGAGCTACTTCATATTTAGACCACTTATTCTTTTTTACATTTATCTGTTTGTACTGTATTTTAATTATTAGTTGTTTTATTTTCAAATGCAGTGATGTAAATTAAGCATTTGAAACATAGAGTTTTTAAGATAGGCTGGTTTAGAAACTCACTTGAATGAATACCTGTAACACTTGATCTGGAAAAGAATGGTTGCTTGGAAAACAATTAGAAATCATTCCATTTGTCAAATAACTGTTTCTCCCTGCCCTGTGAGATTTTACTGCAGGCAGAGATTTTTCTTCCCTGCAAGAGAAAAGGAGTACAAAAGAAAGATTCCCAGCCTCATGTGGAAAAAGGAAAAAAAAGAGATAAGACAGAAAAGTTTTCCTCAAAATTCAGCATTCAGTCCACCACATTATGCAAAATATCTTTTGAGTTGCAAGCAAGTTTTTCTATCTTTATATTTTCTTTGAAAACCATGATACAATGTCATTATGGTTTTGGCACTTCAGCATAAAAAGAAAAGTTTCATTCTCTTTGCCTCATTAGCATCTCATGTGAGATCCTGTCAGCTGCAAGTTTGTTCAGTTTATCTCAAGAAAAAAGCTTAAATTTTTCCTTAGATATGTCAATCAAAAGGAGCATACTGGCTGGAACACCAAGTTCAGAAGAATATCATTCATGTCAGTTGAGACAGAATCTTTCTGTGGCCCCATTTTCTTTATCACTTTTAGACAAGATGATATTTATGTAAAGGCCCAACCTCGCTCTGCAATTACTCTAAAATCACACTGCGCTATATAAAGGTGTTCAATGATTCCGACAGGTAGAATACAATACAATACTTCTCGCTATGTGCTCTTTTCTTAGCTGAGAAGTACTTCCTTTAGGATCACAGTTTCACTAAAGATAAATAGTATTCAAATTTGAAATGGCCAGGGAGACCAGACATTCAGTTTTAAAGTATCTCCTTACTTGGCTATGTGAAAATTATTAATTCCAAAATTCTGGTGATTTAACTCAGGTTGTTCTGCAGGCTGTTTTCATTTGAATTCAAATTTACTCCTTTCTCTCCAGTAGTAAAGAGACACTCCCCTTATTCACGTTCTTTCATGCAGCTCTGTCTTTATTGTATTTGCAATAGTTGCTAAACAGCTCCTCATATCAGATCTCTGATTCTAAGAGACATACCTGTTTTAATGTGCTCATACAATTTTACAATATCTTATTCATTGTCATGTTGCCTTTTTGATTACAATATAACTTTTAGGAATGGCAACTCTTAATATCAGAGACTGTATGAATTAAGAGTTTTCATGACAAGATAAAAATATTGATTGTTTGAACTGCCTTCCAGAAGGCAGTTCCCATGAACCACCCAAAGGGGAATGCAGCCTTTTCTAGGAACTTTGAAGCACTGTGTACTGTGCTTTCAATAAATGCATCACCTCATGCAATGGGACTTATGATGTGGTAAACGACATTTAATGTTGCTGCCATTTTAAATAAAAGCCGGTGACAAAGTAGAGAGATAAACATAAAATGTGTTTCCCACTAAGAGTTTAGCCCTTTTGCTTTGTATAAGCTGGTTAATGTTGATGGTTGGATCAAGCAAACTAGAGCCAATCATTAATCATGTTCTGTGCACTACTGGGGTAACCAGCTTATAGATCACGAGACTTCACAAAGATCATTTCAAATTCATTGTCAAACCTTTCTAGATTTGTGAATAGTCTTACAGAAAAAACATAGCAGAAGGCATCCACAGAAAATAGAATGGAATTTACCAGTTTACCTGGAAGGGACATACAATGATCATCCAGTCTGATTGCCTGGCCAATTCAGGGCTGACCAACTTAAAGGGGTGTTGTTGTTCAGGGAATTGTCCAGATGCCTCTTAAACACTGATAGACTTGGGACAATAACCACGTCTTTAGGAAGTCTGTTCCAGTGTTTCACCATCCTCTTGGTAAAGAAATGCTTCCTTATGTCCAGTCTAAACTTCTCTTGGCACAGCTTAGCACCATTCCCACATGTCACTGGATCCCAGGGATAAGAGTTTAGCACCTCCCTCCCCACATCCCCTCCTCAGGAAGCTGTAGAGGGCAATGAGGTTGCCCTTCCACCTCCTTTTCTCCCAACAAGACAACCCCAAAGCCCTTAGTTGCTCCTCACAGGATGTGTTCTGGCCCTTCCACCAGCTTTGTCCTCCTGGTTACAGTTCTCATCTTGGCTACCCAAAGTGGGAAGGTAAAAATATTTAAATGGCTATAGAGTGCAACCTCTTCATTGTATCTGATAACCTGGCTGTAGAAAACTATCATCTGGCAGTGCCATTCAAACCAAAACCATGCACCCTTGAACACAACAGCTTTTTGTTTAAAAAAATGGTATTAATTTGTCTTTCATTCCTTCATGTAATTTCCCCAACTAAATAAACTGTGATTATTCAACTACAGCTCGTGGCAAGCAACATAGTTTGCAAAAAATGCAGAGCACACAGCAAAAACACTGGAGTCTGAGTAACCAAACAGCAAACCACTCTACAATTCCAGCCCGACCAGATTCATGTTTGATCTAACTCTGAAAAGGAGCTTTCTTAAACATAGAGCATAGGAACTAATTTTTCTTTAGGTACTGAGCAGCACTAAAGCTGCATTATGAAACCAGTTTATTAATGGTAAATAAAAACAGTGGTTACCTCATAAAACTGGGAGATGCAAATCTACCTTCTCAGAGGTTGCTTTTCAATAACTCACCATAAAGACTGCCACCACTAAAATGGGGAAGCATTTTTAGGAATTTCACTAAAGCATATACTTCCTTAAGTGCCAAGTGACAGATAACCCTTAGATTTTCAGCAAATATTGTCCAAATGGATTTACTAACCCAAAAGCGTATTTGCAAACCCTGCAACAGATTTATATAAACCATAACAGATATGTAAATCTTACCAATAAAACCTAAATAAAGTTTTGAGTAGGTTTTGATTTTTCCTGTTCACTACATGGGTACAAGCAATAGATTTATTTCTAAATCACAATTTTGGGGCTCAGCTGTTAGTATCAGCATTTAAAATTACAAATACAGCCCTTATGCATTAACTTTTAATTAGGTTTTATAAATTCCAATCAGAACTGCCACAGCGAGTTCCTAAAGTCCAAATGTAATAATGAGTTCCATAAGAGGCTTTGTAATTTGTTTCTCATGTTCTCCTTCAAAGTTCAAAATAAATCATACCCCAGCCACAGTTGTTTTTTGGTTTTTTGGGTGTTTTTTTTGTAGAAGTAGCAATTTGTCATTATATGTCAGGTTTAGCCATGATGCTTCTACAATTCTATTGGAGTAACAACAGCAACAGACACAGAAAAGACTACTTAAATTTTAGGGATGCATTTTAAGCAGCTATAAGAATCAACTTTGCAACAGTGTGTGTAAAGAAATAATCCTCCTCAGGCCAATTTTAACACCCTTTCAGTTCAAATTACAGAGCCTATCAAAAATTATGCTGTCGCTGAAATAGCTGCTTCTGTGCTCTGCTCCACATGCACTTCTCACTGTCACCCTTCCAGGGGCACGAAAGCTTGTATGGCAAATCAGATCTGAGAGCCGAGAACAAAACAAGCCCTAAAGCGAAACCAACAGCAAACCCAAATGATTCCTTCTCAGTCAGATCGAACTTAATCCTCCTCACCCCGTGGTAACATTCAGACTGGCTCAGGGGAACTGGGAAACTATAAAGTCAGCAGCACTCAGCTGATGGAGATGTCTGATGATCTTAATTATTACATTAGCTGCAAAGTCTGTTGAAAATCCAATTCCAATAGCAGGTGTTAAAACTTGACATTCAGCTCAGGACTTGATGGGATATGGGTGACAGGAAGGGAAGAGGCAGAGAATCAGAAGTGATGTAGCAAAGACAGGTGGAAGAAAGCAATTCTTGTTATTTTAAGAATGTTTTACTTTTCTGGAGATACTTCTAAAAATAGGAAAAAAGTTGAACTGACAACTTAAATTCCAATAATGTTCTTCCATGGTAAGGTCAATAAATGATATTAAAAACAAGATATGTAAAAGTTTTAAGGTTACATATATTTCTTTAAGTACTTATATAATTTTTTTTAATTTTAAATTTATTTATATAATTCCTTATATTACATATGGGCTTTCTAATAAAAAATTCTCTTGCCAAACCCTCTCCTGAAAGAGCAAAATCCAAACCTCAAAGGTCACAGTGTGCTGAGCCACAAGCTCTGCCCATTCAAGGCAACATTTTCCTTATTTTAAGTGAAAATAAAGAAGAGAAAAAGGAACTTCATTTTTCTCTATGTTGATCTGATCAACTCTGCCTTTTAATGATACCTAAAATCTCCATAGCAGTGCATTTATTCCACTGAGTCTAATCAAGCTCTTCAGTTTCATAAATAAAAGTATTTAGCCTTTTGTCTTCAGAGTGCTTCTCTGCATCCTTTTTAAGCTTTGGGACCGAACTCCCCTCTCAAGCAATGCCAACAGGGGACAGTGCTGGATGATTATTGATGGGATGCAGAATATGGTTTATAATTTAATTCCCAATAGGTCTAATATTCACTAAGCAGAACAAAGCTACACTTTTTATTCTGAGATGCAATGAATTAGATTTGCAGCTGCTGCCTCTCACTTTGCACCTGAAAATCCAAGAGTGCATCTGCACTTATGGGCTCAAACACTTCACGAGCAGCTAAAAATCTGACCAATACTTTTTATATGCACACTTCATGCAGACCATTGGTTCTTATACTGGTTGAATCCAGAGTGAACTCCACTAAAATACATGGAATTAGTACTATAATAGAAATAAGACAGGGCTCATTTGCTTACATCAGGTTCACTTATCTATCAGAGGGCACTAATCAGTGTTTTAAGAAGTGAAATCTGAATGATTAACACATGGTGGCACCTTGACAGATGCAACGATGTCATTTAAAATTCCTCAAAATGATATACTCAAGGAAACATCTTAGAGAGGAAATTATAAAAAAAAAAAAAATTAAATATTACACAATCTTCACCTTTGTGTTCTAAAACCGTTCAATTAAAAAAAAAAAAAATTAAAAAATCAATAAACCACTAGAATCATGAAGTAGGGCAACTATAGACTAATTTGAGAAGAAGCCAGCGAATTTTGCTGCCTT
>JAWWLV010000011.1:5772656-5783219 GCA_035041135.1 Platyrinchus mystaceus | reverse complement strand
GTATCGTATTGCTTTGCAAATTGACGTTATTTTTTATTTATTTTATAGCTAGAAAACATGAGACAAGCATAAACCTGTATTTCTTGTTCCAGGCTTTGGTTTCTGTTAAGCAGCATTTGCACACTTTTAAATAATTGTCTTTTTTTTTTTTAAAAAAAGTATGACTATCAGTGAAAGGTCTATATAATAAATGGGACTTCACAGGACTAAACAAAATTTTAGATGCAAAATTTACATCACACTGGAAATAAATACAAAGGCAAGGTAGTAAAATTTTATATAGTCTGAAGTTTATTTCGTATCCTGGACTTTTTCTACATTTATCTACTGACTGATTCCTGATGCTTGTTACATAATTCTGAATTACATTTATCCTTCCTATACCTAAATTGAAGTCATATGCCTCATTAACTCAGATGTACCTGTTGCCAACACACAGTACAAGCCACTATGAATTTTAATGTTTTTTTTAAGGAAGGCAAAAATCAAGCAGGTATGCTCCCATTTGATAAGAGAATTTCAGAGTAATCAAATATTTAAAGCTAAAATTACATAGCATGAATTATATAAGTGGCAAGACTGCAATTGGAATGGCATCAGCAGTTCCAAACATCTTAGTACCTTAAAAGTATAGTCATAAGATTAAAAAAAAAAATAAATCAAGAAACTATTGAACATAGCTAGAGTAGCTGTGTTTCTCCAAAAATTTCACTTACTCCAGACTTCCATACTCATCAACCAGAAAATATTTCATTACAACTTCTTACATCTTCTCATCAGCACAAATAAAGGCAAACTCTCCAACATCTCATGTGAAATGACTTTAAAGACTGAATTTCCATGGCCATAGGCTCAACCTCAATGTTCACTGAAGTACTTTTAATGATGGTAAATTTCAGAAAATAGCTTATGTATTCCATTAAAATGGACCCACCAAAGAAAATGCTATATTAACAGAGGGAACCTCTCTCCACATCCAGCTCTGAACACACTGAAAATTTTGGATGCTTTTTTCCTTTAGAGCTTATATTTTTAAAACTAGTTTTGAATATAAACAATTTCTGAGCATGGAATGGTTGCATTTGTAAGTAAACGTTGTAGTCAAATTATTTTTTGATTATGTAAAAAGTAATACTTTCTTGGACTTGTTCAAACTTTTTCTTCTTGTTAATCAGTAGCAGGAACACTGGTCAGTGTTAGCTGTCACATAAATAATGAGATATCGTGAAACCTAGGCTTAACAAAATGCAAATAATTGTTTTTAGTACAAAACACTAATAATTTGGGGCTTGATAAGAACTACACGACTTCCCAAATGGTTTGTGCTGTAGAAATGTTTCTTGCCAATATAAAAACACTGCTTAAGTAGGTAAAAGGATTAACATTTGACAACAAGACCTCATTTTCAAATGGGTTATATTTTGTATTCCACATAAATAGCTATGGCTTGTAAATCATTTTAAATGCCTAAAGCCATTCTCTTTCTATAATACGTAGAGTCAGAAACACTGCAAACTCATTTCAGTGTAGTCTAGCTCTGTGATGATCAGGGTTTGCCATGTTACTCATTTTTGGGATGCATCATTCAGATCCTCCAAATGGATATTAAATAATTCATGCCAGTGAGATTACAGTCTTGCTTCTCCGTAGCCCACAGGAAAAAAAAAAGTAAAAAAGAAGTTCCTCGTCAGTCAAAAGGGGACAGATATGTACACTCACTCTATTATTTGAAGAGTTATATCATATTTCAGGGTCTCATAAGTGTCCCAAACAAGACAGTCCTTGGGAGGTTGGATGTCAAATGAATATGCAGCAACATATTGTTCACGCTGGTCTTCAATACAGTAGCACAAAAAGAAAAAAAAAATCAGGAGAGAAAGCTTCCACTATGAACTTTCCAATAAAAGTGAGTTAAGGCTCACCGAGCAAAGTAAACTATGAAAATAAATGTATGGAGTTTTAATGGCAAACACTCCCCCAGCAGTGTGCACAGCACACACCTGCAGAAGCTGTTTCTCACTCAGCTACCCCAGCACTCTGAACTAGTTTTAAAAAACATCACAAACCCAAAACACTCACAAAGCAAAATTTGTGTTAGTACTGCAGCACCTAATGTTAGAAATCAGGTCCAGAGTTGGGTGTAATACTGATACTACAGTTTGTAACTAATTTACATTTCCCCAAACTATCAGCATTCATATGGCACAGTTTCTCTTTCTAAACTACACAGAACTGAGGACCTGTAGCACTTCTACCAGGAATGTTTCCCAGCAATACCTCCCAAACAGCTGCACTTGCCAAAGTGCAGATCAGCTCAGCAAAGACACCCTCATGAGCCTCATCATAAAGCTAAAGCAGATGCATCAGCTCTGCAGAGAAGGTCAACCTGCCACCCTTTCCCCATGCAGTGGTTTGTTTTGCTGTGCTGAGAGTTACAATCTGCTACTTAGGAGCTCAACAGAAACTAAAGTGTTTCACTAGAAAAAGAAAACGAAATTCATTTAACCCTGTAATATGTGAATGTGCCACGTATTCCCCACCCCTCCAAACACACTCAAAATATCCAATACTATGCCAGCTCTTTTAAAGAACCTGAGAATCCTACTGCATCATCCTGCACATCTCCAACAATGCCCACAGAGGCAGGACAGACCCATAACACCACACTGTCCAAGTAAGAGGGGACACATATATAAATAAACATGGTTACTACCAGTGCAATATTCAGGCTTCTAAAGTGGGGGAGAAAATTGCGGTCAAAATCTCCAGTTTTATTACTCTAATCAAAAACCAGAGTAAGTTCAATTTTAATAGGCATAAATGAAGAAACTGTTTTTGGCACAGGACACTGAAAATCAGATGTAATACTCTGGAGAAACTCTCTTGATACATCGGTAAACTATTGCAAATCTTCTCTCATGGCAGCAGCCTGGAACATGGCCAAAGGAATTTACTGCTGACAAAGCTCTACCTTGCCCCAAAACCCCTGGTCTGACACTTAAACTTCTCAACAGCAACTATGCATGAACAACGAATCACTCCCTTCCCAGCCACACACAAAACCAGTTTTCATTCTTTGAAGTGGAAAGTCACTCCCATTAGTCCATACGGAGCATGAAGGTCAATAAACTACCATCATATTTTTCATATAAAAACCTTCTTCTGGGCTTCAATGGGAATTGAGCAAATGGTATAATAACAATATTTGCACTTAAGATATTGAGTATCTGTATAAATTGAATTTTTCAGAAAGATCATCACGAAGCACATTTATTAAAATGCGTCAGCACCACAAATTCAGGTCTCCAGGCTCCACTGGGAGACAAATTAAATGATCCAAAAGATGTTAAATGATTTTAGTTTCTACATCAGTAGGACAAATGGACCACTGTAAACCCTTACTTAGGTGCTGTAATACTCTTTCCCTGACTGGATTCTTCCAACTTTTATCTATGTACACCGTAAGTGTCCTTCGTATTGCCTCTGTATTGGGCAGGAAAACAATAACAGTCAGGAAAGGATGAGAGAAAAAGCTAGAGGAGAGAAAGCCATATGGTCAAATGACTCTTTCTGGTTTCCACAGAAGTTCACTTGACCTTGGTTTTAAGAACTGTGAAATATTAATGCTTGTTAAAAAACTAATGGGATAAAATGTGATTTTAGCCAGATACATGAACCTGATCTAGTCCAAGGAACTTGGAAAAGATTTTCTACAAAACACATGGGAGCCAACTATTACCCAAAACTCATCATACATGCAAATGATGTGTTCCTTTTGCACCCTGAAAATTATTACCTGAGATATTTCCAAAACCATAGTATAGTACTGAACAGGGATATTGTAATTTCTATGTACTGTCAAGTACTGGAGGACTAAAAGCACATTTAAATTTTGTTAAGAAAATGTGGAGATTTATTGTTAACAAGGTTTCAGGGATGTGTCACCACTTTTTCATAAGAAGCATACAAACCCCAGAAAGGCTGATAATGTACTTTAGTTCAGAACTGATTAGTACAGATCTGTAAGACAGAAGACTGACAGCCTCTAACTACTGCACAATATAATCTTAGAAAAAATATAACATTATATGTCAGGTTTAATCCTCCAGATTCTGATCTTCAAAAGTTAATTTTTATGCAATAAAATGAAACTTTCTGAAACAATGCACACACAGTATGTAAGGGAGAATGCTTGCACTGCACACATTGAGAAAACAAATCGACAAATCCAGTAAAGTGCAATCTAAAGCTTTTTACTCTGATCAGGTCAGGAAGACTAATGAAGGCTACACAAATGTATTTTTGAGAATAGTAAATAATACAACATCTACATGAACTTTTAAAGGTGCAAATTCTAGTCAGTAATGTGGAAAAGCTTTACTTCACAGCCCAACATATTTTAATGGACTAAAGCTACTGAATCACGTAACATGAGCTCATTTTTCTTCAATATTCAAGTCTTTCTCTGTGCCCTCCACCTTCCACAGTTTGCATCTCTGGCCTCACTGCTATAATTGCATATGCAAATAATTTTATGGATAGCAACAGTTTCCCTAAGCTCAGAAGTATTATTCATAGATACAAAATCAAGTGTGCATGGCACACACACACTTATTTTTCAATTATAAACAGACTGGAAGTTTCAGGACACGATTTTCATTGTAGTGGTTGTTGATATGGTTGGTGCTTTTATTAGAAATCGTATGTAAAAATACAGATATATTTAATAGCATCCTTTCTGCAGCAATTGAGAGACTTTATAGCACAGTTAATCCAAGTTTTTTCTGCAGTTCCCTGACAGGATGCCACAGCTCTTTAATAACTTCCAATTACAGACTTTGTGTAAACTTAAAAACTTAATGTTTATTTAGCAAGACTGACAAAATTACCCATATTGTCTCCTCTAATTTTTATGATTTCCCATTAGTTAGTCTGAAAAATGCTAGTCATGTGATAAAAACTGACCTGAAATTCAGCTTATTTTTAAAAAGATCTAAGGAGGATCAAAAGGAAAAGTGAAGGTTACATATGGGTGAGAATTCAAAAATATTTTACAAAAGAAATTGATATGAAAAGAGAAGGCATTTGGATGAGACGTGCTGTCCTTGGATAGATTAAGCTCGGTTTATTAAAATATCTCTGGTTCCAGGTTCACTGTGCAGCTCCTTTGGTTTACAAAGATATATTCCAAATAGCCTTTGCTCTGAAGGGGCATTGGATCACCAGATAACCATGCAAGAGGCCATTTTTAACAGCAATACAGGCATGCAACAAACAAAAATGAAATATTTATTTCTGTTTTTTTGCTGATTAGGCTCACTGTAGAGTCACTTCGACTTTACATATATGCTTCTGACATTTTAGCTCAGTGTAAAATATTAATTGAAGTGTGATGTGACTCAAGTCACATCAAGTCACATAACCTTTGGCAAAAGCAGGATTTCACAGAGACTTCACTTGCATATCTGAGACACATCAGGTAATTTCAAGCACCAAATTTCACACTAACTTTGAGGAAGATATATCAATTTTCTTAAGCTGATATTCAATGTACAAAGTGTATAATTTTCTTTTGTGTATAATGATAGCTTTTGCTCAATATGTAAAAAGGTGGTTGTAAAAATGAATAAAGATCACTCATGGAAGAAAAGGAAAAGAAACATTCCTCTTTAACTGTGATGACTTCAATAAATGACAAAAATAATTCCAAGTAGCATTGTGATAGAAATTAAACACAGATTACTTGAGGAAGTTTTATAATGTTGTAGACTGGGAGCTGAAAAACATCTGAGAGACTTATTTTTGCAGTCGAGTAAGAAGTTGGATCAAGTGATTGCCTGAAGTCCTTACAAACCCTGGTTTTGTATCATCAAAGGTGCTTTACATATTCATTTGTACGTACATCCTGTTTAATCACACCGTATATTTTGAATCTGTAAAATAAAATTCTCATTTCCTTCATAGAAAAGAAAAAAAAAGACAAACAACAAAAACCCTCCCAAAATCAAGTGAACTACACATTTGTTTCATTTATAACAATGATTCGTTAATTTACAGAGAAAAAAAGACTTTATGTGATTTTTTTTTCCCTCTGCCAGTTTCCCAGAGCACCCAAGAAGTATCTACTGCAATATAATTGGTTCCAAAGCACCTTTGAGTCTGAACATTCAGTTCCATTTTACTGTGCAGGCAACAGTTTTAAAAGCTTACTTGAGTGTATTTTGTAAATAAGATTTATGATACTTTTGTGGTGTTTGGAGCTATTTAGATATTTTGAGTGACAACTGCAAATGACTACCTGTTTCAAATAAAAATCTAATCATTGCACAAAGCTTGATAAGCAGTCCAAATGCCACCAAAAAAATGCAAACAATAAGTTACAGCATACAAGACACGCTTTTTAAAAAATAATGAATTTAAGAACAAATAAGATGTTCTGGAATCAGCATGAAAAACAGAAATTTTAAGACATCATACTGTGGAGTTCAGGTACACTGGATACCTTCCATGTAACATTATATCCTCTTTTGTTCATAAGTTTTTACTTGGTAGACTACAGTTTTATGTTTTAGAGTTAAAATGACCTTGAACAAATGTTCCTCTCATCCTAATCCCAACTTGAAGAGGTAAAACCACTTGAAGTATTTTTGTATGTTGCCTAGTAGCCTAAATTCCTACTTTTCTACTGAATTTCAACCTCCTTAATTTTTTGAAGAAAGCAAGACATAAAAATTTGCTAAACTTAAAAGAGTTTAAAAAACATTTGACCATTTCATGACAGAAACTTTAAAAGCCTTTTGAGTATTACTGAGATTTCAGAACAGATACTTATTAAATAACTACCAGTGGTAGAAAATGTGAATAAATTAAGGGTAATTTTTCCATAAAAGTTTAGACATATTTTTGGATTTCAGATTGCATTTAACAAAATTAGTAGGTCATCTTGAAACTTTTAGTTAACCAGAATGTAGCAAATCTCATCCTTGACTGTAACATACACTGGTAATATATGAAACAACAGAAGATCATCTACATCTCTACTCACACAAACCCACAAGTTGTTTATTAATCTTAACACTAAATTCTGATTTTCTTTTCCATTTAGACACAGAATGCCATGATTTCCTAAGGGTGCTCAAAAGCTTATGGAAAAAAATAATCAATAGTAATAAGTTAGAACTTGATCTGCAGCTTTTTAAAAATCTTTACAACTAAAATTAAAAGTGATCATTTTCGTGTTAGAGAAAAAATGAGCATATTAAAACTGAGGGAAAGATAGTTTCCAACTTGGGGATTTTATGGTGTTATTTTTAGAAGATTTCCTTCTTCTAGTGCCAAATTACCCATTGAAGGTAGAACATGCAGACTTCTTCAAGTAATTATACAATAACATATCTAATCAAGATGAGGATGACATGATACAAAGCAGAGATGTTAGCAGCTCTCCTAAAAATGTTGGAAGGCTCCTCTAGAAAGAAAACTTAAGCATTAAAGTCTGAAAACAGAAGGCTACAAAACAGGTTTTGAAATACCTTTCAAGGCTGTCAAGAGACAAAGGTTTGAACTGTATGACCTTTCAGCTGCCAAAAAAAGCAGTTTGCAGAACCTTCAAGAGAACTATTTTCTGCATTTTGGCTTTTCCTGACATCAGAGATTATCTGCTGTAAAATTTTGCTCTGTTATATTCAGCGAAGTCCAATTCTGTGTGCACTTAAAGACAGGAATAGTGATGCTGTGGGAATTGTGGCTCTTTGATGCAATAAATCAAAATTCATCTTAACTACTTTACTGATTAAAACCTTCCGAATAATTTAGAAAATACAGAGGTTTATCACATATATTTGATTGGCCTGAAATCATGTTCAAAATTTCACGGTAATTCCCATTCCCAGTTTATGGTGTCCTGAAAACGTCCCTTTTAGCCCAGCCCTGTGGTTTTTTCACACTGGACAAGACACCATCACCAGAATAGGCTGGTGGTGAACAGCTGAACAGGATATGAAGAATGAACAAACCAGGAAACACCCAGAATTGTTCAAGTTGATGCTTGTGATTATTCAAACTATGACAGCTTTAAATGGACATGGAATGATTTTCCTCACGCCTGGTTTTGAAGGACTCATAAAAGCAATTCACTAGTAAGACCTTGCTAACAAAGATACCTACACTTAAATGTTAATTTTTTGTTTTTCTTTTGGATGACTGACATTGAAAGGGTCAGGTGTTTGTTTTGAAGGGGAGGGGGGGAGTGGCTTTTTTTTTCTTCCCATTTTTTTTCCTTTCCAGTTCAGTAGCAATAGTATTTTCATAACATCAAAATTTCTGAGTAAGTTTAAATGATTACTCACTGAATCAGCAGTTATCAAAATTATTTGATTTGGAAGAAGAGAGAAAAAATATGTAACAGTGGACAAAGCAACACTTCATCAAAAGAAAAAACAGATAAGAGCTGCAAAGAACCTGCTGGAAATCAAATCCACCATTAAATGAAATTTTTCACACTGGAGAAGCAGCATCTTAATTAATTTAATAGAGCTGGCAATGAAGTATTGTCTATATTAACAGCATTCTTTTAACACAGTTATGAATTCCTAAGACAGGAGTTCACAGCATAAACCTCTGGTTCTCAAGAGGTATTCAACACAAATATAAAAAATGACACCAGCAATAAAATATAACACTAAAAGGGATAATAGGTAAAGACTGAAAACTCATGGGAAAGATGTAATCTTCTGTTATAAGGCATACAACAAGCAATTCAAATAGTAAGGCTTTTTTTTTCTTTTTTTACAACTACTGATATATGATACCAGGATATCCATTATTAATGCTGGCAGTATAAAAAAAATAAATGAGAAACACATAGAAGCTGGAAAAAAAGAATCAATGCTGAGATTAATATAAGGGGGTTTTTTTTAAAAAAAATCAAGAAATAATGATAGTAGCAAGCATCTACACAGGAGTTTATCTTTGGTTCTACTTCATAAAGAAAAAAGTTTACTGTCAATAACACCACCTTTAAATGTAAAGATGTTTTATGCCTTTTACTCCCTTTAATAGAAACAAATTCTGGTAAAGAGCATGGAACAATACTTGGCACAGTCATTTTTAATGATCAACTCATTCATCAATAGATTTAAATTACTCTTTTCCTTTAGTAGATGAGAGCACTAAGGTTTGTTGGGCACTGCAGTAATAAGAGATCTGGAGTATGGTCACATAATCAGTGAAAAGACAACAGAAATGAATTCATGTTTCATAATAACTTTTTTACTTGGGAAATGTTAATTATAGAAAAAATCATTAATGGCCTTATTTACAGAGAATGAATACCAGCATCAAACAAACCCAATTTACCAATGACACTCTGCCAACAAATGGTGATTCACCAACTGAGCAAGAGAATTAACAATCATTTTCCTTACAAAATAACAGTAGACAAAAATATAACTTGGCAGTATTTCCCTCTTGTTAATGTGGACATTAATTAGAATGGTAATATAAAAAAGATTTGAATTAAATATGTCAAGGTCTCAGAACTGTTTGAATTCCTCTTTGCTTAATTAATCCAAATATTTAAATTAGATTCTCCATGTAATTTGGTGCTTCAACCAGAATCCCACTGAATCCCACAGATAGGCATATAAAATTATTATTTGTAGACTGCTTATGTAGCTCCCTTTTGAAACATGCAGCTAATATGAAGATGTAATCCCTCTATACAAAACATCTTTAAGAAACATGGTCTCTGCTAATTAGCCAAGCACTTATTCTATTCTCTAACCAGTCACCAGATCTCACACCGTAGACAACTTACTAGGTTTGTGCTTCTGCTTTTCAGTGCTAAGTCTAGAATATTCAGACAAACTACATTTCAGCTAAAACTTCATCTCTCCTTTTCCCAGAAATTAAGGGAAAAAGATGTATTGGAAGGTGCAGTGATTAGCAACTGTCCAAAATTTTATTTTTACTTGAGTTCTCCTTCACAGGACAAACTACAGTTTTTTGTTGTTTTCCCTAGAATCCTAAAACTTAATCTCTGTAGGCTTTTGTAACAAGTATTAATTTTCCTTAGTAATATCTTCTCTCTCTGTTTTACCAATATGGAGTGTCCACAATTTTAGCACAACAGTGAGCACCATCCTTAGGGCAAATGGTGAGATTTTAGTCTCCTTTTCCTCAAAACAGTGTTCTAACAGTGTTTAGCAGTAGAAAAAAAAATACTGCAAGACAGTCTAATTTGTTGTAGTTTAAAAAAGAAATTATGAGTTTTACCATTGAGTCCCAATGTATAGTTCAGTATCCTCCATGTATCCACAAATTATGGGAAATTTCTATCTAACTAAACAAGAAAGGCTATTTTTGCTTTTAATTTAAAAATGGATGGATATTATTAACTCCAAATTCTTGTTTCACCTTTTTTTTTCTGTTCTAACGTAATTTCAGAGAACTATTCTTACAAATTAAAATTATCCTTGTCTCCCACTGGAATTTTTAAGCCCTTCTTTGCAATCTGTACCCGATAACAAGAATCTCACGTGAATAGACTCACAATTTCTTCAA
>JAWWLV010000011.1:5759466-5772556 GCA_035041135.1 Platyrinchus mystaceus | reverse complement strand
TGGAATTTTTAAGCCCTTCTTTGCAATCTGTACCCGATAACAAGAATCTCACGTGAATAGACTCACAATTTCTTCAAGATGAAATAAACTCCAAACATTCACATCTTACCTCATTTGCACCATTATAATTTTGAGGTAATCTGTAATTACATTGTCTTCTTGGCAAGTGCTGGAAGCAATATCAATATTCTTTATAAGCAGATCAGTCTTCCAGAAAAAAATCTTCTAGACATGTGGCAAATTGTGAGCACTCATGGGAACAAACGGGGATCTGTGCTGGGCTGTTCCATCAATGTCAATATACTTGACATGATTTCAGAAATCCAGCCAGCATTGGGAAGCCATAATTCCTACAAATCTTTTTAATGTCACAAACTGTATGACAGATGCATTAATTACAAATAATAATATCCTAGAGAAAGTACAACCATACTCATTGCCTCACATGCATTTTATCTTTTACTTCTTAAATGGGGCTTCAAGTGGATACACTCTCAATATTAAAGAATCAGAAGTGAGATGGAAGGTGTTCACTGGAACTAAAAAGTATTAAGTTCCAGTCATGTTTTATTGACTGTCACCTAATTAAGAGGTGCAAGGCAGGACTGCTAAGGGAGGCTGTGTCCATACTGCTGAACAGGATACAATGGATATTACAAGAATTACTGAATATTAAGAACACCCAAATGCACCACAGAAATACATTGGAAGTACAAAAGAGATTTCCTTTGCTTTCTCTCCAAAACAGAGAGCATGAAGGTAACGCTCATACTAATATGGTATTTATTAGAATGAAAGAGTTGAACCTTAATAAAGTGATAAATAGATAATAAGGAGTTTGCTGCACAGTTTAGTTTTCAGATTACTGCCATGGATTCTGTTGTGAAGTCAAAGAAATAAAATGAGAAAAAACCAAATAGCTCAAGGACTTAATGTAATAAATTTACTCCCTTAAATGGCAAACACTTGTTTTAATGGAGATAGGGCTGCAAACACCAACAGGTTAGCAAAAGGCTAGAAACCTTTCAGGATAGTATTTTTTGCAAATACAATAGCTAAAACTGATAATAAAATTTGAACTGATATATCCATAACACCTGCAGACTCACATATATAACATTTTAAATAATTTTGCACAAAAAGATTTTTTTTTTTCTCCTGAAATGATGTTGCATCACATTTTTCTCAATAATTACACAGAATAAACCAGATTCTTTCCATGAGGAAATTAACACCCAATCACTGGACGGGAGAAGTGGTCAAAACATTGCTAAGAAGCAGTTTACTGATATAACTTTACTAAGTTAGTTGCCAAGCCAGACCAGTCTTACACTGAGTTTAATTCAAGATGCTACTTTGAGGAGTGTTTAGGACCAAATGCTTCAGAGGCAAGTCAAAGAAACATCAGAATAACCTAATGAGTATTAGCTTGGCAAACATAGAAAAAACACCTAAACCCCATAATTTATGGAAGTCAAATTAAGCTCCATTTTATGCATACCACTTTAACCTGGTTTTGTCATTTAGTACATGCCTTATACTGGTTTTAATTCATAGAAAATATTAATAAATTCAGCAACCTCAGAAACAGCAATAAGGTCATTAGTTTAAAGCCTACGAGCACTCAGACCAGTGTAACTGTGGAATATTCTGACTCCAGATTAACCACAAAGGCATCACTGAGCACTGAACCTGACATACTCACTTTAGACAGCGTTTATTATAGTAAGAGTCATACTCTCCCTGTGTGTCATGTTACATCTGCTAAATATACAGGTTTAAATGCAAATTAAGAAACAATCTGGAAAGATCTGATTAGGAAGAGAAAAACGTGCTTTGTGCTAAAGAATACCATATATGTTATTTTAAAGCTGTCAAAAAGTAAAAAAAAAAGCTGTAGGGTATGCAAGCATGGTGAGACCTGATATAACACGTGAAATAAGTTATCCTTTCCAACCTCTTAATACATTATTTTTTAAAATAAAATTTAACCTGCTGACTTAGTAAAACAGTTAAGGTGTATTTGTGAGGTTAAAATTCCTAAACAAAACATCCTCCACCTGTAGTCATGTAAAAGAAACTGGTATGAAGGGTGTTAATCTCATAAACCACGTGTGAAACCAAATATTTTATTTTTATACCTCTGCTGCCAGTTGCTGAAGAGAAGGGGATGCAACAGGGTGTAAAGTTGAGTTGCCTCTGACTGGATTATGAAGGCTAACATAAGCCACAACATTTCTTTGAAGAACCCTCTTGAGATCCTACAACACAAGCAGAACAGTGGTTACTATTATGCATCATTAGAATTAAGGCTTGTTTCGTTCTTTCAGTTCCTTCTAGGAAAAAACTGCACCCAATGTTTCTGTCCTCTGTGATTTCCAAGTAATACTTAACTACTACTTCTTATAATATGCTGTTATGAACTTCAAAGGGTATCTTATGCTATTTCTCTATACAGCAGAAGTTATAATTCCATTTCACACATGATCTCAACAAAATGCAAACAGGTCTGGGAGGAATTAAAAATGACTACACTTGTAAGGCCAAAAATGAAAACATTATACACTGTGAAACAATGTGATGGCCTTTTAAAGTTATGCCTGACAGAAGACAAACTTCAAAAGCAATCATTATCAACAGTTAAATGGACTCAAATTTTTAAGAGACCACATCCATATTTGAATTGCATAACTTTCTCAGTGTTTTCATTTTATTATTTTTTTTAGACTATAAAAATACCATGTACAAACTGTTTCAATTATTATCTCTTTTTTAAAAAGATCCCCTTTGCCTTCTCAGTAATGAGTTCCTCTTTGCATGAAGTGGCTCTTTATATCGAACAGAAGGGGTGTAACGCAATTACATCTGATGTAAAGCTGACTTGAAGTGGAACTAAACAAATTTTGCTTCCAGTCTGGATCTTTTCAATTTGATTTTTTCACCCCCTCTTGTTTTTGAAGAATAATGATGTCAGAAGTATGAAATTGCAATGAGGGCTGGCTGCTTCTTAGACACGACAAAAAGCAATTAACTCTTTATTTTATCTACTGTTTTAATTTATAAAACCATAGAATCACTAATGTTGGAAAACCAGCCATGAAACTCTCTGCCAGCTATTCCTCTAATTTATGAAGTCCATTGTAACTATATATGATAATCCATATATTGATGTACTGTTGATGTATTTTTTGTCAATAAGCTGATTTCTACTCTGTTGAAAGCAAGAGCCTAAGGAATTGCCTGTGTTTTTTTTACCTAACTCCTTAGCACAAATATGTGAGAAGTGAATCAGCATGGAGTGCCATGGAGGCACTGCAATGTTTATGTCATTAATGTAAACCATAGCATGGTTTTCTCCTTTTTATTTAGTGTGCTCTTGATTCACTTTTCCCCACACTTACAATTAAAAATGAGTAACTGTTGAACTCCCAAGAAGGACAAAAAGCTCTCTAAGCTATTCCTTGGCCTAGGTAATTTTTTGAGGTTTTTCTCCCTCCACCAGACCCTGGCAATGACCTTTTACAATGCTCTGCTGAATTAGGGAGGGAAATCAGCTCCCAGAGCTGCTGTATGTGACACCTTCACAGCTATGGAAACATTTTGCCATCTCATTATTCACAGGAACAGCCTCAAAAGGTGTTTTCACTGCATTTGCTATGTAGTACATGAATGAACACAGACAGACCTCACAGACCAGCTAATGAACCACGATTTCCATGTGGTAATTGCATATTGTTTTCATGCTTTCAACAGAAGTAATCATGATTGCAATGGCACCTTCTAAAATTACTTTACCTCAGCCCACTCATATGAACCAATGTTCCCGAATGCTGTTCCTCCCCATGAGCAGAAAACAAGGGTCCTGTCAGGTCTCCAGCCCCTCTTGGTCTTCAGTGTCAAGGCCTGGATCAATGCTGTGATGACAGCAGTGCTACTGGCCCATCCTTGTCCACCATAAGGGTTCAAGCTGCTGTGATGGCTCCCAATGATGACGTATCTGTCTGAAGTGTGAAAAAAAAAAAAAAAGATAGGAACTTCACTTCTTCTGGATCCCAGCATTAAAAGAATTCTAAACAGCCCTAAAAAATGAACTCTGTTAGTGGTCTGCGATGTCATTAGTACTACACAAAGCTGTCAACAAAAATTTATATGAGCAAGTGCAAGACAAGCATACAACATATATACATAAAGCTGTGAGTACTACTTTAAAATGAGCTAGTAAATAAATATATGTATATCCTTTCCTAAATAAACCTCCATGCACTTGCCTTCATTGTCTGCTTATTGCTCTCCTTATAAATCTGATATTCACCATTTTTACAGCAGAACTTCATCATATAGACAATCTAATATTTCCATGCTCACATTAGAGTGTTATGAGAATACAAAAATAAGTAGGAAACTGTCTTCAATACACATTAGCATCCGAAAAAGAAAACAAAAGGTGTGGTAGTACAAGAGGAAACATAAATAAAATACACAAAGTATTAGTACTCCCTCACCTGGAAGACTGTGTTCAGTGCTCACCACCCTATCTCAAAAAAGACATGGCAGAAACAGCAGTGGAGCAGCTGGTAACCAGAACAGTTATAGATCAGGACTTAGACTTCCATGAAAGGAGACATTAAAATACCTGGACTGTAGGTTTAGAGAAGAGACATGACAGAGGAATAGAGATAATGAATGATACAGAAACGGTAAGTCAGACCTAGTAGCTTTGTTAATGCTGGGAGAAAGTATTTTATAGAATGAAAAGCAAGAACTTTCAACCTGAAATAAAGAACATACCTATGGTTACCCAGAGCAAAAAATAAACAAATCACACTTTTCTTTCAGAGAAATAACATTAAATCTTTGTCTCCCAAGGCATTATATATAATCCATATACCAGTCACAAGAGGAAGAAAAACCCTTATTTTATTCCAAAAATGATGATGGGGTATGAAATAGCATGAATGACTAGTGTGACTGAGGCCTGTCAAAGAAGTCAAAGCTGAGTTATACTGAATGACTTATTAAACTACTGGACCTTCTGTGTGAGATGAATTCACAACCAAAGCCTCTTTGAAGGACTGCTCACTGATTTTGTTCTGATATTTAGTAGCCTTTTTCCAGTCAACATCTGGATTTTTAAATATTTCTTTCCATATTTCAGGATACCAATAGAGAACAGAAGAATAGATATCAAGTGATGCCAGATCCACAACAATCTCTGGGTGTTGTCTGGGTTCCAAAAAGTGCAAAAAAGTTTTGGTTTCTTTTCTTTATCCATGGGGATTCACCTTGCACTTGCTGTCAGTATACCAGAATGCAGCAGCACATAGGTGGTAAAATGCCAACATTTTATATTTGCTTATAAAATTATATATCTACTCCTCAGTATTTTTTACAGTGACTGTTGCCTAGAAACAATTTTAATAGAACATCAACATACTTTGATTATAAACCCATTCCCTATTAAACTGGACTTTTATCAGCTCAACAAAATACATGGGCATGTTGTTTTATATGGAATCAAAAATGCTTTACAAACAAGGGTTTTGTTATGTACCTATAATACAACATTTTTAATCAATTGCTTGGGGAGCGTGTAGATATGTAAATGAAAATTTCTTTCTAAAAATAGATATGCAAAGTGTAAATCGAAGTGTACATAATAATTTAATGTAACAAAATGCAATCTAAATCACGTAATTTGGCAACTTGTGTGTTGCACCATGAATTGCTTAATTATAGGTTGCACTAACAATGAAAAACCATAGGATCTTCAACTCACTTAATGAAAGGAATTTGAAACACAAATTAATGGCCTTACAGGCTTATAGGTCATTAAAAGAAGTGCCACTAACACAGAGGGATCAGACAGGATCAACACTTACCCCATATTATGTTAAGGGGAAAGTGAAGACGTTAATAAAATAATGTAGGGCATTTTGATGGAGCAGAAGCTACAAGCAGCAGCTTACTGTAGGAGATGCCAGCTGAATGAGCAGGGGCAAAACACAACAGCTGGTGTCTCCTTTGGAATTCTTTATCTGTGCACATCTTTCCCTCTTGAATAGAGGCAATACCCTGAAGCAAACAAATAGAGCAAAAGCATAGGAGAAAGGATGGTCATGCTTGCAGAGGCAGCAGCTCTCCTTTCTCAGAATCACGTGGTAAGAAAAGAGAGAAAGGAGTAAAGATACAGAAAAAAACACCCATCAGATACTTTTGGAGGTGATAAGAAGGGCAGTGTTCAGGGTAGTGACGGGCTGGACAAGTGCCTTTATACTGTCTTCTCTTGTTATACATCCCCTTTTCAACCATGTCCAATAGGGCTATAAAATCAGTGTTACATTTTTCAGGTTTTAAACTGCTATCACGCAGCACATTCGATGGATATCTTGGTTAGAATTGAGATGCTCATTCTTACTCCTCAGTTCAAACATCAGCTAAGATCACCATTACCTAGATGTGTTTGTCTGTGCATTAGATGTTTAACTTGTGCCTACATTAGCAGCCAGTTGCTATGGCTCTTGTTCAGCCAGACACTTACAGGACAAGCTGCTGCCATGTGGGTAGTGCTATTGTAACTTCACTTGATTATATATCCTTTAATTCCTAAAGTTCAGCATATATGAAACAAAACCTTAAAAAGTAGCTTCTTAATAAGGCTGCAATAACAAGATGAAAGATTCAGGTAAAGACAAGATAAAAGATTTATTAAACATAAACTGATGCATGCTTTTTATTAGCTGGCTTGCTTCTGCTTCACAATTCAGTAGAAAGAATGTCGAAACATGGCAGTTTCTGCCCTTCAAAGTCCATGACAGCTATTTGCAAAACATTAGCAATAGTAGACTGGTAGCTTCAAATTAATGAAGGAAATTAAATCCTTTGTTGAAATTAAATTCACTGTGCTAATTGTTTTCTATGTTGTTTCTAAAAAAAATATTCTGGTGAGAAGTATTCACTGGTGAATTCACAGTATTCACGGTATTCTGGTGAGAAGCATTCAGCACACACTAACAGGAATAACAGTTTTCTCCTTCCCCTTCTCTATTATTTAAAATACGAAAAGACTGGCCCACCTCCTAAGGGACTGTAAATAAATTTGGATCCTTTCCTCTGAACCTGATAAAAGAGTATTAAGGCAAGTGTGATGATGTTTTGATGACGATCATCTGTACACTTGGAATTGAACTCTACAATGCTTTGCACTATGTAAGTAACCAGCAGTTAAGTAATAGTGTTCATTCATGTTGCAGAAACCCTTCACTTCTTAGGCAAATTCACTTACAGACAGAATAATCTCATTCTTATGATATCTTCATAAGATCTTCATTCTTACAATATCCTGATTAGCATATTATCCACGTACAGCACCAAAGGAGGGAGGGGGTTTGTGCTTTATGTCCCAGTTGCATTTAGATTCTTATTTTTTAATTATTAGACATAGAGAACAGTAATTATTATTCATAGAATTGTATGAAACTAGCTTAAGGCATGGCTGTAACACAATGTAAGGCTGCAGCAAGTGTTAAAACCATATTAAAATTAAAACCATAACACAGTTACTTGGTATAAACTACTAATACTCTCTATGGTTTATGTGTAATGTCTGATGCTCATGTAAAAATATGTTTATTGTAACTACAATCCCCTTGAGCTCTTTCTCTCTTTAACCCTTATGTTTTGCTTTTTACTAAATCAAATCACAAAATAACTACAATAAAGGATCTCTCCTTCCACTGCATTATCTGGCAAAACAGAATCCTGATCCTACCTGTGACTCTCAGCCTTCATGAAATAAATAATTGATACAAATGATAAAGGGATACTTACCAGGAAATACAGCTCCTTTTAAATATCCAATAACATTAGAAATTGTCTTGTAAGTTGTGACTGACTGAATATTTAGACTGATTATTTTTTTGCCTGTTAAAAGATTAAAAAAAAAATAAAATTAAACTTGTTTATCTAGCCAAGAAATCTACAGAACTCAGATAAAAATTCTGCACACATTAAAAAAAGGTAAAAAAATTAAAAAATTATAATGAAGAGTAAACTTGAGATAAAAAAATGTGGTTTACATTATTTTATTTTCTTAGACCCATTTTAGCAGTGTGGTTCAAAGCTGAAATCTCAAAAGAGATCTCTACTCCTTGAGTTAAAAGAGCATTGAATTTGCTCAATAAATGCTGCCAGAATACAACAGGAAAAAAATATTAAAAAACACAAACAACAAAACTTAAACAAATAGGATTTACCTATTTCTGTAAATACGAAATTTGTGTTAATCCTTATAGGTTTTTCTCACCTGATCCTTCACCCAGGTCAATCTATCAATAACATTCACAAAACTGTACCTGGTGTCTATTACCTTTTCTTCTGGAGAAACACCCCTATGTTAAATCAGATGGGAACAGTTAGACCTCTCCATTACTACCCACGTTGCCAGCACAGCCTTTGGTGATACACTTCTGAACTTATGCCAACACAAGTCAGGTTTTTTTGGCTTAGCTGGTATCAACTGAGGAAATAGTGTAAATACAAAGACAGGAAAATTTTAAAACCTGCTAAAACATAAGGGACTTGCCAGTACTGCTCAGCCAGTTGAGACTGTGACACAGAAGAAAGCCAGGAAAAAGTAAATGTCTGAGATAAAATAGCTTTAAAAAATTAACCGTCCTCTGCCCTGCAGTGGGACAGAGTAACCACACAAACTCCTGCAGTTTGTGACAATGGAAACCAAACAACTAAGTCAGGGCAGCTGCTGGTACCTTCCAAATGTTTCATTTGCATTATAATAGACTGTATTCACATTCATCTCATCTGAAAGGTCATAACTTCTACCTGAGAAAAATGAAAATGTCTTAAGCTGCTCTAACTTCAAAGGTAGCAATTGTGTGACAATAACCAGTGTGTCACCCCAGACCTTCAGGGAGGGTCTCTTCCATCCAAGTATCCACCACCCCCCTGTGTTTAAAGGCATCTTCCTTCCATGGCCATACCCAAACTGTCACACACCTAAATCAATATATTCCACTGATCATTTTGCTCTCTATCTCCCAGGCTATTATTCTCCCACAGATCTATTCCTGACAATTTGTTTCCAGGCTTTGTTTCCCGAGATATGGGAAATATACAAGTGGGGAGTTTACTGCAACATGTAAAATAATCATCATTATGATACTGTTCTTCAAGGTTCATTTGCTGATACTTCATGTTTACTTGAAAATTATCTTAAAATAAAATCTAATATATTTTAATTCACCAGTATTCATTTACCACTGAAAAAAGCAAACCAACTGCTAGGATCTTTGTTGTAAAAAAATGTACCAGCAATATTTATTCTGTTTTTCACTGAGGCAAGACCTCCTCTGTTATCCATAGATGTGTTCTGCTTTTGCTTGAATACAACAAAAAAGAAAATGCAAGTCAAGCAGGTAATCAAAAATAAACCACAGCACATGATCTGGCAATAATCAATCACAGCAAGTTAATTTTGATTTGTCATATAATTAGCTTTGCCCTTCTGATGTAAATTACTGTAAGGTTTATTAACACCATGTGATGATGAATCATGTTTGTTCTATAAATCCACAGATAATATTTTAGAATTTTAAGAAAAGTATTTAATTAAAAAAAAAAAATCCAAAGGGTTCCCAAAGGTTTTTTCAGAAAAATGTGAGAAGAGCTCAGATCATCCATGTTGATTAAGCAGCTTAAATTTAATCTAAACTATGCAACTTACTTCTTGCTGTTGATTCTCACCTACAACCATTCTAGAGGAAATTCACTCTTCTTGAAAAATGTTTTTTTTCAAAACTGATTACCTTTCCTTTTCTTACAACAAATTCAGATACTTCTTTCTTTAGACCCCACTTCAGAAAAAAAAGATGAGTAATCCTTTCAAAGACAACCAACCTCACTGTTTTTCCTTAATTGACATCAGCTATCCAGTCTTCAACAAACAATGAAGAAATAGAAAATTAACTTCTGGCAATACACCATATTCTAGAATCAGATATTTGAGTTAATAGTCATGTAACACAGTAGTCAGCTTAAAGTGATTTGGGCTTAAGGGCTTAGCACACCAGATGAAAAGGCTGAAAGTACTCTTTAAAGTACACAGCAGAAGCGAAATTTAATCCCTTTAAACAGTTCTGACAACAAACCTCTCTTCCTTATGCTATAATTTAAAGATCTTGACAACTTTCTCTCTTTTTTTTCCTGTATTCTTTAGAAAACTATGAGGAGACTTTAGGTTAACATGATTCAGGAAATGCTTTGATTTTATGTATACCAAAAGCTACTTCTGAAATAAAAGAAGAGAAATGCATTTATTGTTATTTTTAATTTCTTTCTTTCATGATTTGGAATCTGTAAATTGTCTCATACCAAATGACTACCTTCCCCTCTCACATTTACATAGTTATTTTTAGAAATGCATGGCTATTTCTCATTCATTCGACTGAAATTTTAGTACTCCAGATAAGCAAAAAAATTCTACTTGCAGTAGTCATGTTAAAACACACCATGAGTTATGTTTTGTTTCTTTTTTTTTTTTTTGTTTTTAACCTCATCCCAAGCTCATACAAACAGAGAGGAGTGTTAGTTTGAGCCTCATTTTCAAACATATTGGTTAAATTCTTGAATCCTAATCATGTTAAACGTCTGTAATCAGACAGTTTTCTGAGCATTGCTTTGAGAATGGAGTTTAAAAAGTATCAACTAAACTAACTCAAGCATTTTGATAGCTCCTGGATCATAAAACCAGAAGTTATTTCAGAAGACTGCAGAAATCAGGTACACTGAATGTAATACACTGAATGAAATCAACATAAACCACACCTGAATAAACAGACACCAGTCTGAAATCACAGTTAAACTAAAGATTTCAAACTTCATCCAACATCCATGGCCATGTAACTTAGGGGGCACCAAATAAGCTGAAATAGTCAGAATAAAACTAAATTTGACATATTTGTTGTTCCAGTCATTCAAAAACCTTACACCAGGCTTTAATAACTTGAATTCTAACTTTTTGCCCACATATTACTAAGCTTTTCAGACACCCCTGAAGGCCAAGGATTCCTTTAATAATGAAAGCAAGTTTTCATTAAGATATTTGCCCCAAAAGCAGAGGTTTTTAAAGTAATTCCAAATACCACAGAACATGATGGTAGAATAAGAACTGCACTCAGTGCAGAAACACTGTAAGCTATTTATATGTAACCAATAATCAAATCTATCACAGATTTCCTATATTCTATTGGTGATACTGTAAAAAATAATATGGCCTGGTATGTAGTTGTTGGAATAGCCTGTTAATCACACAGGTATGACAAGTAAACATTAAAACATATATAACAGCAGATTTTACTGTAGTTGGAAACAAATGCTTCATTTTCTCTAGACATTTTCTAGAATAATTGAGTAAAAATTCCAAACTACTACTACTATCTTAGACTACCTAGTTAATGGGCTTTTAAAATCTCACTGAACTGTGAAAAACGTGTTTCAGTTAGTTCTCAGTGTTTTATCATGTCAATTTGAGTGCAAAACCTTATCTACTACATATTTTATGCCAGCTTTGTCAGTTTTCAATTAAGTTCAAACACAGAACTCTAAATGAAGAAATGTAATCATCCTAAGCATTTATGTAACATCAGAACTTACATATAAAAATACTAAATGTAACATAGTGACATACTTAGAAGAGTGAATAAACACAAAATAGTATACACCTAATAATTTAAATAATCTCTGAAAAAACATTGTGCAACACTATCAAATTGCATATGCAAAAATCAATACTGAATTTATGCAAGGTACAGTATTCTTAAATTATAAAATTATTTGTGCAGGAATACGTCAAAGCTCCAGGACAGATGTCCTGTAACAAAGAGCCTTCAGTGACTGGGGGCTTGTTCTTTGTTTTTGTTTGTTTGTTTTTCTTTCTTTATCCTTTGTGGGGTTTTTTGTATAACCAGTAAACCATCTAGATATAGTCTCTTTGAAATACAGTATCTCTACTATTTTTCTCTATTAGATTTCTATTTGATTAACCAACTATGTTGCCTACTAACAATATATCCCTTTTCTTAAATAGATATTCATAGATCTTGAGTTTCCAAGCCAAATCTTAGTCTGCAGAGCTTAATGAATAAACTTCTTGCTACTTGATTATCTTTTCTGACCTACAATGAGGAATCCAGAAATAAAACTAGTCAGATGAAGAGCTTCTGAAAATAAGCAATATCTAGAATAAAGTCCTTTAAGAATGCTTGAAACTGGGATGGTCTAAATGGGATACAAAATAAATGAGACAAAGTTAGTATCAAAGAGAGGCTTCAGGTGGGAGTAAAGAGAAGATACGTAAAAAATGCTTCTCACTGTTCATGCCTAATTCATTCCATGAACTTAAGGAACAGAATTTAAAGCAATCATGAAAAGAAAATCTGACAGTATTGGTATAAACATCTGTAAATTTTCATATCCAGTATGTCTGAATTAGATCAGACTTCCCTATTCAACATGTACTTCTTTGAAACCTGCAGAACGCTGTTACATTCCTATTGTTATGTACAATGACTTCTTATCTTGTATATACAGTAACATGCACTGTCACACAATATGCTGGCATCTTTCTCTATTTATAGTTTTCTTGGATTCATGTTTAGCATAGTCCAAGTACCCAGAAATTATGGGATTGTTTGTGTCCTGGTATCACAGTGTATGATGGCATGGCAAGAGTTTATTAAATATGGTGCCCTTTTTTTTTAATCTGACAGGTAACAAACTATGAAGGAGAAACACATATAACAAGAGCACAAGGCTGTAGCCTAATAGGAGGAGATATATATCCTTTTCATGCCCTTCCTCTGACTGAAAAGAAGACAGGCTTGATTTGCACTAGTGCAGCACTTGGCAGAGAACTTTGTCTTGGATGATGGTCGTGTAATATGGAAAGTACAGGACTCTTCCAATTAATTATTGCTTTTGTGTAATTAATGATTCACATTTCACATGATTAGAGTTGACTAAAACCTCAGTCTAGTGAACATCTGACATGTGGAACTGTATAAAATAGATGTTTAAA
>JAWWLV010000011.1:5672713-5759366 GCA_035041135.1 Platyrinchus mystaceus | reverse complement strand
TCACATGATTAGAGTTGACTAAAACCTCAGTCTAGTGAACATCTGACATGTGGAACTGTATAAAATAGATGTTTAAAATATTATAAAAATTATTCTCTATGTTATGCTACAAACCTTTTCAGTAACAGTCACTTCTGGTTGGTTATCTGATCCACTCTCCTTTTTTGATAGAGGAGGTGGATTTGCTTGCAGCCTAAAATGCAGTCTTGCATTGCAGTCACTATGATGATTCAGTATTGATCAATGAATGTATTTTGTAGGCTAAAAAAGGTTACAAAAGATTCTACCTAAAAAGCATTTAGATCTGAGTAATTTTACTGGTTGTAGCAGAATCTTGTGAGTCTTTGTATACCTGGCTCTATTATTCACACAGTGTCTGATATCATTCAAGTTACTTAAACTATTCATGCTTTGGCTTTACTATTTTATAAGTTAAAATATAAAAAGAAATTACACCAAGTTCACAGCAAAAGGGATGCAGAGCTTATAAGAAGTGGGATCTTCTTCTGTGTATGTTAACTCCATTGATATTTTCTGAAATAATACACCCTTAATAATCTTGGTTGATCTATACAAAGAGAGAAATAGGGTTGGGATTTAAGCATCAGTTGGCTAAAGAAACTTAGGAGCCTTTAGATGAGATCACTGCATGAGTGATCCTTTAAGTGAGATCAATGCACTACTTGCATTATAATTCCTGTCATTTGAGTTCTCTTGCTCAGGTGTATTAGGTCAGACCAGCTGCCGATCCAGTCCTTATCTCCAAGAGTGACCAACAACAAAAATGTGGAAAAGAATGGAAGAACAGGATGAGCTACAGGCACCTGGACACTGATCAATACTGAAATCCTAGATCTTTCTCATCTTCTTGGTTATGAATCACATGAGTAGGAAAACTGACACTTAAAACCAAAGAGAAAAATTACACACATATCACTTCTGTTTTTAACCACTAGACTTTCAAGTTTTCCATTTAACAACAAAGTATTTGGTCATTACTGGCAAAAGAAGACTTTTTAAATTAAATCCCACTAAACAGATTTAAATTAAATACTCAAGAGATAAATTGAAAAGGGATGATTTTCACCTGACTGACATCTACCAACTGGCAGGTAACTTAACAACGAAGGACAGTTCACTGCAACACAGCAGGACTCTCTTCATTTATGTTTATAGGAGTGCTTTCGTTTTACAACCACCTTCACAATGTTCTAACAAATATCCTAGTAGTATTCTATAAAAAAGGAAAGCTTCAAAACTTTACAGCTTCTCTATAAAGCTTCACTTTTAAATTCCTTCTAATTGCCTACTTTGGAGAAAAAGTTTGTGGGTTCAGATTAATGAGGATTAACAACAATGTACCTTGCTACACAAAAAGAAAATCTAATTACTAACTTCAACTAATACAAAACTAATAACTAACTTCAATTCCCACTATTTGCTTTGTAGGCTCTGAGCAGTCGATCTATCTCGGATGTTTGTTTCCACATCCTCTCACTCACTCTGTCACATTTTGTCTCTTGAAAACTGCAAGGCTAAGGGAAAAAAGAGGCAATATGAGAAAACTATATACAAATGTTTAATCATTACTGATGAATCTGCTGTGCAGCTTTTTGAAACATACTGATGAGAGAATGATGATCATTTTATTCTAACAAATTTCAAGCCAACCAATCATCTGAATTGCTCATTCACCTCTTTTGACAGATGAGTGATGAGTTCTACGTCAGAAGTGAAATCTCTCTCTTAAGCTTCTTCAAATCAACAGGAAGACAGCAAATTCAACCTTCACTGTTTTCAAATGCATTGCTCTCTTCAATGTTATCTCTTTAGCTATTACTGTTATTAAGTAGTTCTACGCAATTTCTTATCATAACACCAGTCTTTTATCTCTTCATTAAGGCTGCTACTGAACACTTCAGCACACTATATGCTCCAGCACATCAATAGTTTCACCATTACTTCAAGGCAAAATATATCATAACACATTGCAGAATTATACAAGGCTTCTTATTATAGTCCCTATTTTCTCAGTAAATTAAGAGTTTTTAAAAAAATCCCACATAGATTACTGTGGTTCAGAAGCTTTACAGGAAATCAGACACAAGCTGTTGTGTTCACTCAGAGTAAGCCAGACATAGACTGGCTCTTACTAGACTGGAATATTCTTTCCAGAAGTTTTCCACCTCACAGAATACCTGTCTTCTCAGTGAAATAAAACAGACATGCCACACCTGTCACAGAAAAAGCAGAATAAGCCACCCTTAAGGTGATTCTGTTCTGCAGCCTCCACAAAGATCTTTTTGAGGAACAGGCACTGTGAATGCTTTTATCCTTCTAAAATGAGTGTCATTTGCCAGGCCAAATTCATGCTTTCCTTCAGGCACTTCAGCTGCTTAAAATTCCAACAATACCAGCAAGCTTCACACATCCTACCTGGAATGGTTAAGCACTTGTTCCTTCAAAAATGGCCTTTTTCCCTTTTCTATTGGTTGTGGGGATGATCAGTTCATCTTTAGAATACCTAGTCAGCCATGCATGGAGAGCAATAGTCCTGCCAAACCACAGCAGCTTAAGGCATGAAGCATGAGGTCTTCTGCCTTCCTGTTTAGTATGTATAACTACAAATGCTAACACAAGTCATAAAATTAATCAACCTTTTTTATGACTTGTTGTATTGTACTCCTATTCCACAATAACTTTCCAAAAGCAATAAATAAGTGATACAGCACATATGTGATAGTACATTGGTTGCCCTTAAAATTAACTTTTACTGTTGTCATCACTGTGTGCAGCACAGGATACAGTGGCTAACTTAATTTGCTTCCCCCCTTCCAAGACCACAGCTTCAAATCAATTCATTTAAACAGGTGTTATAAAAAAATACACCTTTTTTTCCATGCATTTTTTTTCTGGTGGAAGATGGACAGGTACAAAACGAAAATGAAGACAGAACTACTGAACATGCACCTCAATCTGCAGTGTTCTCTGGAAGCTGTTCCTTCTTTGAAACACTGTGCAGTACCTTTGCTGGAAGGCTGTATTCTTCTTTTTTTTCCCCCCACACACCAGCACTAAGTTTGTTCCAGCACTAATCTGTGTGACTTTACTAATGGCATTATTTCTAAATACTCTGAATGGATTCTTTCATTACATTTGTCTCTACTCAAGGTCTTTTATTCTTATCATAATGACCATTTTCCTGGTGAAAGCTGGAGAAAAGGTGCCTGAAGGTTCAGATAACAATACATATTGTTTATTCTATACCAGATACAAGTTAAGGAACGCAGAGAGACATATCACTGTTTAGAATTACAGTATTATTGTAACAGAGACGGGAAAAAAACAACAGAATAATACTGTTCCTGGTACTTTAATGCTAAAGTCACATTCTTAGAAGTACAGTAAGTCCTAACAAACCATTAACAAAACCTACCTAGTGATGGTGTCTACACAGAGGAGGTTTAAAGTCAATATTAAGAATTAGCACTTAATGTCTTATTCTAAGAGAATTATTTGGTTTCTTTAAACCAAAGCTTCCATCTGTCAGATTTTAGGGGCATAATTTTTAGGCTGTTCATAGGCCCTTCTAAAAAGCAGCTAAGCAAAACGTACCCATGATCAGCTAAACCTCTTAGTTGTATACAGCTATAGAAAATGGATTTGGAGTCCTTGAGGAACATTCCATAGTTAGAGGGAAAGTGTACTTATAAAGCATTACCTGTAGGTGGCAGCTGGAGAGGTATACACCTATCTTTTTGGACATTGTCCTCAGGTAAGGAAACAAGTTTTCTGGCAAGCACTGAAGAAATTGGCTGTACTAACAGTGTTGTGAGGTTCAGTCGATTTTGCCTGTAGCTTCCATCTTAAACAACAGAAAGAGAAGGGCAATTTTGTAAATGAAAATCAGATTTCAATCCATCATAAACCAAATAAAACCTATAAATATCTGTAAAACAGCTTAAAACAACTGACTTAGATAAACAGCTGTTATTTGGTACTTATCTTATTGAAAAAAAAAATAAAAAAGTCTCTTCAAGAACATGTACCACAAAATTGCATGTACAGATTACAGTATTTGGGCAGTAGTTCCACAAAAAAGAAGCTGACAGAGTCCGTGCAGATATTGGACTGTATGTGACTTAAACACACTACATTGAATTGGTGTGTACTCAAGGAAACATTGAAAAACGCAATCACAGATCAGCAATAACTTTCAAATTCAAGTAAAAACTGAACACAGCCTTACAGGGAAGAGCAGACACTTAAACTGCCCGGAATCATGTGCAAGTATCTGTCTGCACTGAACAATGTTATTACTGATAAGGCTTTGTTTTGCCTACAGAAGTTGTGCTATTTAGCTCACACTTTTAACAGTTTTAGTGTTATCACACAAACACTTTTCCTTTGTGAGAAATCTGACAAGACAAACACCAAAAATGAGGCATGTTGATAATATAGTGGCAACTTGATGAGATGCGCTACCTTGCATATACCAGAAAGCCTGAAAACTTTGATATACACCAACCTCTCTGAAAGGCTGCAATCTGGTCACCTCATTGACTCAAAGTGGGTTCAGTGCAGCTAAGGTGACTCTAATGTATTTTATAAATGCAGGGGTGTTCCTGTGATGGGAAGTTGAAGGCTCAGATGAAGGAGGTCTGAAATAACTACTAAACAGACACGCACATCAAGTGGAGTAATGTATGAATCAGAAAGCAACTGAATACCTCATTTACAGCTTAAAGAACTTAAGAAGTCATAGCACAAACCTCTGAATATCAATAGATTCATGAAAATATTAAAATCTCCCTTCAACTGAAAAAAATGTGAGTTTCCCCAATTGTCTCTCCAACACTTAATCCTGAAAATGTTTCTGATGAGACAACGAGACTAACTGAAAGAACTGGCAAAAGAAAACAGGCTAATTCTTCACATGGAAATGCTCTGAAGCACTTCAGGACAAAACACCTGTTTTTCTCGGCTATTTCATCTGGCCTCAGAGAGGTATCATCTCTTCCCACGGAAAGCAAGAACACTCTTGCAGATGAAAAGCCCATCATGGAAAAGGAGCGGAGGTTGATAGCCCGGGGCAGGACACAGCTCCAGAACAACCTGCAACACTCTCAAAGCCTTCCAATATACCTGCCCCTACTGAATCATTTCCAACATTCAACTAGAGATTCAGAATACAAGGCCTCCCTCTGAGACCTCTTGGAAAAAAACACCATATTTTCTGTCGACATGGAGTTCTTTACTACCCAAAGGCATCCTTTACATCCTGTGTGACTGCAATCACAAAGGCAGGGAGCTATCAGAAATCAGCAGCACATGTTCTAATAAATTTCTATAAAAATACTATCAGGATTGCTGTTGCTGAACCACAACATAAAAAAATAATAATTTCCAGTCACAACCTCCAGTTTTCATTCTTTTTATGCTAGAAACTCCTGAGACTTTTTATAATATGCCCTTAACTATAATGGAAAAGTTGACCAAAGCTGTATCATTTAATTACGGAAAAACAAAAAGCATGGTTCAGCTTTAATACAAAGTGACAAGGTTATCAGTGTTCACTGTGAAAGAATCAGACAAATTTTTAAGTGGAAAGGTGAAACTGGCTCAAAACATTATAATTTAGGAAAAGGTTTGTCTTATCTAAGTTGGACTGGGTTCAAAATCTCTCAAAGCTGTCACTTGAGGAAACTGATGGAGAAATCAGTTTGCTCAAGCTTTGAGAGTAGGTTTCTGGAATAAAAAAAAAAACCAAACCCTAAAATGTCCTACAGAGATGGGCAATTGAGACATTATTTTCTGTCTAGTGTTTGTCAATCTGCAGACTGTATTCAAGGAGCAATGAGGCTCAAAACGTTTCAGATGAGAAGCATCTCTCCTTTCTCCAGTTACTCAGAATCTGAGCTTCTTACCCAAATGAGCTCTGAAAGACACACTTTTGAGAACAACTTGCAAGAGAAAACCCCACCATGTTTAAAAATTAATCATTTAACAGTAGAAGATGGAATTTGAAGTATGGGACAAATAGAAAAGAAAAATATAAAAAGACAGATTTATGTTATCTGGGCAGATAAATCTGGAAGAAAAAATTTCTAATAGAAGGAATTTATAAAGACCTGCCTAGGCAGGTGATAAAATCTCTACAATTGAAATCTTTTTAAAGAAAAGAGTAGGCAAACATCTGTCAGGAATGATGTAGACATGGCTGATGCCCTCCCTGAGGGGAAGTGCTGCTTTAGATGAACTCGACATCTTATCCAGGCCTGATTTCTGTAGAATTCTCCAGTAACTGAACTTCCTGAACCATAAAAAAAAAGTAATTATTGGAATTAATATTAAAAAATGCTTTAAAAAAAGAGGAAAAGTGACAGTCACTTTCCTTCTGCCAGGCATATAATAGTTGCCAGGAGAGTAGCCTGCTAAGGAGACTGAGGAGAGCTATCTGCATCATGATCAGGCTGCAGAAGTGAAAGATTCAAGACCAGTCCTCTCCAGAGCACACTTAAAATCTGGAGATTTCCAGGCCTGCTAGTTAAAGCTCTGCTAGTTAAAGCCCAGTCATTCAGCTTTTAAATACTCATGGGCTTGATGCTGCACTGACTGTGAAACAGTGCAGTGCAACTTCATAAAGGAACCAACATATCGAACGAAGTTTGAGATTCTTGCTGGCACTTTCTCTGCTGGATGTCAAACTCTCTGGAGCACAGAGTGCTTTCAGGAACTGTGGGAACAACAAATGCTTTGAGGATAATTTAAATTTGACATTTTGCTTGCAATGAAATTTATTTTTATAGCATTTAGTTTTATAGCACTCTTCCAAGAAACAGAATTCCTTCTCTGCAAGTCTAACAATCTAACCGTGCCAGGCCTAGAACCACTATTAATTTTAGAAAGTCTCTAGAGAACATACTGTAAAGTGAGAAGAAAAATATGGTAATCAATTATTAAGTTAATTTTAGGAGCACAAAAAGAGGTAATCTTCAGAAAGTTTCTTCACAGAAAGCAAGGCCTGCATTGCAGTGACTGTCTTTTATGTTTTCTTTCTCAAAGCAAACCTTGAGCACCAGTTTCCATACTGCTCTGTCTGGGACACACACTTGGAAGCCAGCATTTCATAGTGATCCATCGCTTAACCTACTGGTATTTGTAACATGTTCTGAGAGTTCTGAAAAGCTTTTACTGGGAGAATTTAATAGTAACACTTGTGCACCATATGTCACTCAATTCTAGGTTAAAGTACAATTTTATCATCGTTTCAGTGACTTCTGTGAAGGCTGAAAAATCAGAGCACATGAAATGAGAGTTAGTCTCAACATCTTACCTCTCTAGTTAAGACTATTGCTTCACCCACAGTTTCTTTAGTATTAGCAAATAGGCATTTACTCCAAAAAGTTTTGTGCTATATGAATCAACTTTAATTTTTGTTTCAATTCCAGATTCAAAGGAAGATTGGACAGAATATTGCATTTCATCATATCTGTTTATTAAAGTCACCCTCTGCCAGGATCTGATAAAACAAAAAATTAACAACTAAAGATGTCTAAAAAGTTTATTGATAGAATTCATCAAAATAATTCCTTCTAAGACCTGAAACACCATTTCAAGGATGTTCCCCCCAAAATAGAGGAAAAAAAGTATTCTGACTGAACGCTGAACCATAATTGTACATACCCACATCTTTGACTTTCTGCTGCATTAATAATAGAGCATATTAGTTTTGAAATATCTGAAGTGAATGGCTCATTAATTTTTCACCTTAAGCTTAATAGAAATTTGACAAACAGTTTTATGCTGAGAATAGACACTCCAAGCAGGACTTCACAGCACATGATGGGAATAAATTAGAGCATAAAAGACAGAATAACGTGCATTTGGTCAAATAAGATGGTTCTGCCATTCAATTGCCTGAAGTGAAGTTAGTTCAATGCATTTCTGTGAAAGAGGCATTCTTCCATTTAATCACTCCCAGCATAAATGCCTTTGTCAGCACTTGATCTTGTATTTAATATGACAAAAACAAAGATGTATAAATGGACATGTCATAGACATTTATATTATTTGGGCTTTGAACTCAGCTTCCCCCCAACTTTGCTGATAACATTCAACAGCTGTTATCTTTCCACTGGTCCTCATGCAGTCAGGCACAATGATTTATCCTTCACTGCAAAATCAGTTTGTCTGTGGTTTTTCTGATTTACATCTATCCAGACAAAGGGACTGTGCAGTGCCTACGACAGGGAGACTCCACCAGCTGGTTGGTGGCTCCAGGTACTAAAAACTCACATCACTACAGGTAATCATAATAA
This sequence comes from Platyrinchus mystaceus, assembly GCA_035041135.1. NCBI lineage: Eukaryota > Metazoa > Chordata > Aves > Passeriformes > Tyrannidae > Platyrinchus > Platyrinchus mystaceus. The sequence goes on along the minus strand of JAWWLV010000011.1, from coordinate 5,751,045 downwards.
TTTTGCCATGCAGCAGCTACTTGATTAAATCTTCAGCTACAGTTGCTTACAATACTGTCCATGAGCAGCATTTTTAAGACAGATATAACTCTTCTAACTCAAAAAGAAACCTTCAATTAAGCCTTCACATCCCATTTAATCTCTGATATAAAATGTATCCATCAGCTACACCTCACAAAGTCACTGACATTTTTTTTCCTTCCCAAATTTTCTCTTGGAACAAACAAATGAAGAAAAATAAACTGATTCTGGCTGTTACTTCTTGCTGTAAATGGATATAGGTAGAATATTGACCCAGAAAATCTGATGCTGCTCTGCAAGCACTTATGAACAGGAAATTCTGGGAAAGCTCCTCCCCGCCCCCAACTGCTCAGTCTTTGGACTTAAAAAGTCAGCTATATAGTTTTCTGCATATGAAGTCAATTAGAGACCTCTTCCACTAACAAAAATGGTGCTGAACACCCCATGGTGTTTAAAATGGCAGTAAGAACAGATTTTATTAATGGGAAGGAGAAGACCATAGCTTCAGACTTGGAGAGTATCTGGAGATGTAGAAGCTAAAAAATACCAGGAAGAACAAGAAAAAAGTAACTGATACAGAAGAATGTTACTCAAGAGAAGAGCAGAACCCGGAGCAAATGCCTATAGAGTAGAACTGGTAACAAGAGTTTTCAACTATGTCTTTATTCAGTTCTCCATGAATTATCCACTAGAATTACAGTGTGGAACATATGTCAGTTTTGAAGTACTCTGCATCACTAGTCACTGGCAGAAACACGGAGAAAGAGAAAAACACTTTCTCCTCTTTTGTGAAAAAAAAGAAAAGGACTTTGAAATTCTGCAACCAGGGATTTTAACAACAGCCACGAGAAAGGGCTTTCAAAGCAGCTTTGCAGGCAGCGAAGCACGAGATGATGAACTGCTCTGCCAATTACAACAACATTGTGGCAGCTTGAATTTCAGGATGCATGATCTCAAGTGGGCAAAGGACACTTAGAACTATGTGCTGATTTGAGATATGAGTGAGAAATATGTCTGTGCCTATAAAAGGTTTATGCACATATACAGGAAATACAGAACTGAAAGGCAGTGAGGATCACCTAGAAGGGAAACAAGACACAGAGTTCTCAGAAGGGATCTGAAAAACATTTTCATTTTTTCTTAGCACTGGTGATGGATAAAAAAACTTCTTAAAAAATATGTTTTTAAAAAAGTCATGTTCTCATGATGTCAGGAGTTGACAAAATTTTAGAAGAAAACCAGTGATATCACACCACCTGTGATAAACTCCCCAAAATTAACAAGACCATACATCCACTGGTACATACACCAAACCATAAAACTATAGAAATATTGGTTTTCTTTACAAAGTATATTTACTGTATTCTGTTTACATTATATTTTATCAGTGCATTGGATGCCAATCTGTGTACATATTACTCAAGACGGTCTCTTTAAACAGATTTCTGTCATCCTTAAAAATAAAACTAGTAATTCTATTTCTGATATGAGAAAAAATATATATACCTCTAGAACTTGCTGTCATCTTTTTCCCCTCTCTCACAAGGAAATATGCTTAACAACTATGAAAGGGGAAAAAAAGTCACTCCCCTGCCTCTTAGTCTTAATGCCTACTTAATGTACTTTAAAAATACTGTCAGTCTTGTTTCTTTTTAAGATACATAGAATGAAAAGCAACCCATTTATTGTGTAAAAGCAAAACTGCTTTGACACACTGATGCAAAACCATCTCATTAATTTCCCTGCTTCCTTCTGAGAATATTTAATACGTTGTCAAGAATAAAAAAGAAACCCAACAGGAAAAAATATTCATAATTCTCTCACCATTTTGAATCTCCCTTTTCATTTAGCTTGTTATAGTGGGTAATACTTAAAATGACATATAAGAGGCCAAAATGGAGCAAAATTACATAACACTTCTACACCAATTGACAGGAGGTAAAATTTTTCCTTTTTAAGTATCCTACAATTGTGTAACTGCTAAGCCATAAAAAGGAAAGAGCAATTCTTCCACATATTACAAACACCTAAAACATATTTTTATGTTCTACGAACAATGGAATGTAACAGGAAAGGACAAGATAATTCTCAGGTTTTCCTCTGTTAGAAAATGCTCTTCTTGCTACTGAGCTGAAAGAAACTCTCCACTGACAGCAGTTTGGCCATGGGACATACAAACCTCTGTCCATCCTTTTAACAGTGGTGGTGGATATTCAAAAGGGTTGACAGAAGTTGCCTGGGTTACAAGACAAAAAATAAATCATTTTCAGCACTTTAAAAATAAGATTATTTAAAAAAATCCAATAGTAATAAATTTCAGTTTCTGCACAATTTATTCTTTGCCATGCATGCTGAATTCAAACCAGAATCTTCAATACTTCAGTATTTAATTTTGGATTCTGTATGAGGTTTTCTTGATAGTAAAAGATCTGCTTAGCATCTTCTACCTTCATTAAATTTAAGAACACAGGTACTTCCCACCCTAAGGGTGTGTATGGAAATAATCAGTGCTAAAAAGATTGGAAACACTCAAAAAAATTAGCCATGTAAAAATCTGACCACAATCTGCTGCAATCATGTTACCTGAGTCTTAAATTGGATAATAAGTTATCATTAAGGACTGCAAAATAAATACTGCAATTCTTACTTAAACTTTACATCTTTGCACCAAATTAGCTATTTAAACACTATATGATGAAATAATTCTACAAAAAAATTATTGCTGATATTTTTTGCTTTCCTAAAATATGCAGAGGCATTAATCCAATGGTGTTCAGCAGAACTGCTTGAGGCGATTGCTCTGATGTTCATAATTACTGCACAATCCAAAATATTAAGCATCAAACATATACTTGGACTTCCTTTTTTTAAATCTTTCTCTTAGGGCAAAAGTACTTCATGAACCCCATACCTGCAAGTCTGTGCATGAAATGTAGCTGCTTGTTGCTCCCAGAAAATATATTTCCCAGACCATTAACTGTACGATGCTCTTGAACTGGAATCTGGAGGGAAGCTCGTGTGTACGTGTGTGTGTGTGTGTGTGTGCATGAGGGAACACAAATCAAACTGATGAACAAAGGTGTGACAGAGATGGCTTTTAAAACTGATATATTATAGAGCATTTTGAATTCGGGTGCCAAACATATTACAGAATTTGTTATCAGTTTCACTGAAAAAAAAAATTCTCTCCCTCTTGCATAAAGGAGCCAGGCAGGCACCAAGCAGGGGGATCCTGCTCCACAATGGGACTACTAAGTCACCCCAGAAGAAAAGGCACACAGCACCTCCTGCATGAATTATGTCTTCTGTTCACCACTTCAAGAAATAAGGAACTTCTGGCCCATGAAAGAGTTAATGGGTTGGTCTCATGGCTTTCTCCCTCCTGAAATAAACCTTGGTTTGCTACACTGGTGAGGGCCGCCAGAGACAACACAAACCATAAACATGGACAGGAGATATTGATACAGATTACCTTCCCTTCAGTGATGATCAAAACTACATACAGTAAAATAAGGGTCTTGCTTTATTTGCAGCAGACAGAATATACATCAGGTAACATATGTCATCATTGTTCTGATTATGAACAAGCATAGAGTCCTGTTTTCTCACAATAATGAGATTTATTGTTATTAAAAATAAAAAAAGCCCTATAACACTCTAAAAGAAATGGAATGGAAATAGAAAATCTCTAAGAAAACAGTGAAAGTGACAGGTTTAGGATGACAATTATTTTGTTTATAGCATGTAGTGAACACTGCAATGACTCAGAATCATGTGCTGTCTGTACATACTTGGCGGGCGACATGAATTAAAATTGCATATGTCGTCTGTGGTACAGCATGCTTTTCTTAAAATTATATATATCTCTGAATCATTCTTCCATATTTGTTTAAAATCTGGAAAGTCACATTTTGGCTTCAATTTGATGACATATGAGGTCAGCCAAGGGCGCGGAGTGTCCCGCTTTTCCCACAGCTTGTTACTTACTCCTCTCCCCACACCACGGTGATGTTTCAGTGGCCATATTATGAACCAGGACCAGCAAACTTTAAAAAGTTCTTTAATGTTAGATCAGCTCCCCAATCCATATCACAGCAGTGCTCTTAACAGATAAATGAGCAGAGTAAGAGGCAAGGTGGGACCAAGGAGATAAATGGCATGGCAGGAATTCCTCCAGTTCAACACGAAGTGACTGTTCCAAGGCACAGAATGAAATTTAAACATGCACATGAATTCAAAAGCTACTTACAGCTTAAAAAAAAAAATTAAAAAATCTTCACATTTCCATTTTCTCTAGGTCTTTTGAGGCATTACAGGATAATTAAAAAAAAAAACCCAAACATATAAAAAAGGAAGGCCTCTAATATTTTGTCTGAAAATGATACATAATTAATCTATGTCTTCTGTTTTAGCAGGTTAAAGAAGTTGCAGTGTTAACTTGTATGATCCTAATGTCTAAAAATTTGTAAAGGAAGATAAATCTACTAATAATGCATGTCTATTATAGCAAAGTGTATTAATATTATTTAGCTTTGTTTTAGTGGACCATGCAATTGGAATTGAAGTTATGCTCATTTCCAAGGTCAATTCTGACTATATGTATGAAAGACACACAAGAAGTTCAAAAAACTCCTAATAAAAAAAGTCTATCTGTTTTTATTTTGTTCTAAAGGGCTTGCACTCAAGAGAAGAATCAGTAATCTTAAAAAGCTAGACTGCAATGGAAGTGTTCCAAGTTCTCAGTTCATCTTTAATTTATTAATATTACACCTGCAAGCTCAGATAGAGTAAATATATTTGGTCATGTAGCAGTAATAATTTGATTTCAATTACTGAAAAAAAAAAATATCCTGGCAAGTCAATCTCAAATGACAGTTTTGTAGAATGAAGATACAGGTGCTCTCAAGATTCCTATTAATCCTGTTTATAGTACAGAGAGGAGAAAGAACTATGCTTGGAAAATCCTACGATTCTGAATCTATGGAAATCCTTGTAACACATTTTGGCTTATTTCTTGGATTACAGAACAGAGACAAATAAACTAATCTATTTGCAGCACTCCTCAGAGATATAAACACTGGTATTTAATTTACTTAATAACTTGCTTATGTATTTGCAATGTTTTATTATGTTCATGCTGACTAGTGTAACTGATGGATTCAGCTTCAGAAGGCGATTACAAACACCCAGGAGAACTGGATTTTATTTTGTGCACAACAGCACATTTTATGTGAATATTCATTCAAAATTCCAAGCAGAGTCTTTGGCCCTAAATGATTTCTGAACCATCTCTTGTAAGAAGCTTTGCATCCTCAAATGAACTTGTGTAACCTGAGATGAGCAGGCAAAATAAATAACTTTGTTTAAATAACAGAGTTCATTAATGTTGAGGTTAAACTCCCTGAAATTCAAGGACTATTTGAGTCAGGAAGACCAGAAGTAAATAAAATTTGTAAGAAAACAGAAATAGTTCCTTGAAGAAAATAATTCCTTGTTATAGAAGAGTAGAATAGCAGCATAAATTAAGAATATTCTATTTAAAGTCATATTTTAAATTATAAGCCAGTGATAAACATATATTCCTGCATATATTTTTGAAAAATTTTACTTGGGATTATTTTTCTAAGTAAATACTCAAGAAAAAGAGCTCCACAAATACAATGGAGATTATTGCCAGTTATAGCTACTACAATTCAGCAGGAAATAAGAATATTATAATCTGAATTATGACTTAACACTAATTTAAACAAGAGTGACCCTTTTGATTTTTTTTTTTTAATATGTATTTTTGGCTAATTGGTATTCACATATAAAGTAATGCACTCACTAGCAGTAACCTTTCAGTGGAGTTCTGTAGTCTCAGGTTCTTAAACAGAGAATAACCTTCAAAAGAACAAACTCCCTAACAGAGTAAAACAACTTGGAATGACAAATAGAAAACACAGTACTAAAACAGTGGAAAAATACTGTGAAAAACAATGGGAACTTTACAGGTCAAAAATAAAATACTGAAAAATAGGTATCATGTGCTAGAATTTTATGCTTAAACAATTCTTTTTTGGAAATACCACATTTCACAAGCAAAATATCAGCAGGGAAATTCCATAGATTTTTTTTCCCATTCTCTAGGCAGGCTTAAAGCATTATTTATAATTACCACAAATGCATCACCCTTGCTCATCTGCAGTCCCTTCTCCTTTTAAGAGAAACAAAAAGATCAGACTCTCTTCAGCTCCCTCAAAGAACAATCCCTTCCTGGCCCATTGCTTACTGCAAGCTTAGAAGGACGTGGCAGCACTGAGCCATCCTGTGTTCCTTCCGGCACTGTAGGTGTGGAGACCTCTCTCAGGTCAGAGGCAAAGCAGGAAATCCATTCCCTAATTTTTTTTTTTCCATTTTTACGGAAAGGAACTTAGGTTAGTAGAATTCCAAAAGAGCTGTGGAGTAGAAGAAATCAAGACATATCTCGTTTCATTTTGACTGTTACCCTGAAGTTTAATGAAATTTAAATGATACCAAGAATCATACAGAAAATCTACTGACAGAAATGCTAATGCAGATCTTACTCTTTATAGCAGTTGCACATTAACTAAATCACTGAATACAGGGCAACTCTCCTCTCTTTGTTGATGCTGATGCCGTTGTTATAAAAGGAGTGGTACTGAAATACAGTAAGTACTAGGAAAGAGCTTGCAGCAAATAAATTGTTTTCACAAGCTGAAACTGTGAAGGACCAGACTCTTCTTTAAAAAATCACAGGTCTGGGGAAGATATATTAATCAGACTATGTGCAAAAGCTCCACCAAGAAGAGGACCTGTTCATGTTAGAGGTCAGTATCAAGCACAACATTCCTTATTTCATTTATTCATCAAAGTTACAGATATTTGCAATGGTGGTATCTTGAAAATTTCATAAATGTAAACAGAACTAATAAACATCCTCCCTTTCAAGGGCTTACTGTTAAAATTTATTCTGTGGTACCTTCAAGGACTACCTCTGTCTCTGACAGATGGGACCTCAAGGTTTCAAAGATCCACAACACCCACATGTCTGAAGTTTGATATGCAGAAACAGACATGGACTGTAAAAGTATTTGGGATTCATAATTCGTGTGTATGTCTGGATCTTAAGGTAAAATCCCCTCATATGGGCTCCTGGTTCAATAACTTTGACATCAGGAGGAATTTCTTCACTGAAAGGGTGGTCAGGCATCAGAAGGGACTGTCCAGGGAAGTGTTCAAGAAACAACTGGACTCAATGATCTTGGAGGTCTTTTCCAACCTAAATGATTCTATGTTTCTCTGAACTAAGACAATATGATGGCACAGCCACCTGAACAGACTTTATTATGGACACACACCCACACACACCAATCCTGGGTCATATGAAACACAGAACTCTCCAGCTGCCATTGACATGTTTCTGGAGATCATAGTCTAGGCAAGTAAATCTTACCTGTAAGTAGAGTTAACAAGCTCTGATGTGATGCTGTACTAACAGAAACCTCACCCAGGATTTTTTCAGTGAGAAAGACACGGTGTTACTCTCCTACATCACTTAATCATTACTGTAAAGTTCATTCAGCACTTGTTTCAAAATATGTTTGATAACCTAATCCTTGATGTTGCCTATATTGTGATTCTACTATTTTACTGTCACAATTCAGTTTCATGGGTTTTTTGTCTTAAGTTACTCAAAGATACAGAAAGCTGGTGGACCATCACCACAGCTCTACAGGAGATGCTCTCAACTCCATCATACTGATAGCTAAAAGCACAAATAAACATAAAGAAATATGGTTCATTGAAAGAAACACAAATAAAAAGAACACATGGACTATTACAACAACATGAGTTAAAACAGTTATTTTCATAAAATGAATGTGTCACAAGTAATCATCCCTTCCATGTTATTTTGTCTCCTCCTCAGTACTGGCGGAAATAAATTGATGCCACATTTGTAAATGCAATTGGCACTGTTTCCCTGAAGTGACAGACGATGCATTACATGATTGCCTCTACAATATGTAACACCATTCTTTATTGTCACAGGTACTGTATTTCATGCGAGTGTGCAAACTAGCATTTGCAGTTTTATAATAAACTATTTCCTGTCAATAGTGCCGTAAGAAAATTGCAATTTGTCCTTAAGTATCTGGTTTTTGCTCAGAAACAAATATTTATAGCCACTCAAAGATCAAATATGATTTTCCCATGCACTCACGGCAGTCAACACTTCATTCTCAAACCTGGTGTGCTGCACGAGGGCACTTCAGTCAGTGAGACAGAGCTGAGTGAGCAGTTTAGCTGTCCATCACTATTCAGTATAAGGCCAAAAATTCAAGTACTACTTATCACAATTTCAGGCTACCAATTTTACTGCCTCCAGTTCAACTGCAGTAAACAAGTCGAATATTTAAGTAATGACAGATGAGAGGGCAAAAATACCACTTTAGCCTGTAGGTAGAGCTGACCTTTTTTATTGTGCTTTTACCTCACAAATGGCTTTTGCACAAAAATCAATCCAATAATTACGTATTTAAAGATGTGAAACAAGCAAAAAATTACTATATGAAAATCCACGAGCTATTGCTTTGTTCCAGTTCTATTTCAATAAAAAGTATTTTTTTCCATTTTGGTTCAATCTGGTTAAGCAATTCTAAGTCCTTTTAATGTCTAAAAACGAACTGAAAATGTAGCTCAGGATGAAGCACAGAGAGGGCACTTGAAAGATATTCCATTACTTTCCTGACAGTCACAGTCACCAGTGCTGAGTACAGTCACAAATCCAGCTGCTGAGAAGATGCTACACACATTTTAACTAAGTAGAGCCATTTGTGTAAAAGACTGACACTTGCATTGATTTGATAGAAAACACAGAAATGAAGAAAACTGCTTCTTAAAAAAAAAAAAAAAATCTGGCCTCTTACTTGATTTAGTTCTCACAAAAATCCAATCCTACTTAGGAGCAGCAGTTGAAAAAGTAGCACTGACTCTTGAGAACTGTTAATGGGCTAAGAGAAAACACAGAAAAAGGAGACCTGAAACATCAGTCACCCAAATTATTTAATACATTAATATGATTTTGCTACAGGCTATTATTTGTCTTCCTTACAGAATGCTGTTGTACATATAATTAAATGGTATAAGACCTGTATTGATGAAACTTCATGTATCTATAAACCCATACAACTTAATGACAAAATTAGACTTTGTTACGTATGCAAATTCGTTTAAATAATAATTTTCCCATCCAAACTTATTGAGCAGAATAAGATATTGCCTTAGAATAATTGGTCTAATTATACTTCCTTTAAAGTCTGTTCAATACCTTCCTTTCTCTTACTATAAGGAAATATTTCAAATATTGTAAGTTAACCTCTAGCTTATGTCCCCCTCTGAAAAAAGGGGTGTTTTCCACCACTGGTTGGAAACGTGTTGTTGCCTACATTCTGGCTACTGAATTTTAAAATTAAACAATTTTCTTCTGTTCCTAGGAAGTCTGAGTCAACATAACACAAACCTCTATAAAAAACCTCAAATATGAACTCAATTACTACGGTGCTTTTTACTATCCTTACCTTGAAATCCTTCATACTGATGTGCTCTTTGGACTGTGCATGGAATTAAATTTTTCAAGCTGTAACTAAAAATGTGTTTTATAAAGGAAATATATCTCATGTCCAGGGTTGATATTATAAAGTCATTCCACTTCGATCAAGAGCTTCTTAAAATCATCTTCAGACCATTTCTCACTGGTTTTGGAATAAATGTGCAGCTTCTTTGAGAGGTATTGGCTACATTCAGTGTGCATGGAAATTGCATTAGGAACCCCAGTACCCAAAAGGCTCTGCTTCCCATAAAGTATTTATAAAGGAGGAAATGAAACTGTGTCTGTTACACAAGAGTTCTACAACTCCACACTCAGGGCAGGTCCTGAAGGACATGACTGATGTGCAAGAATTCCTGCATGGAAGGACAGTCTGTACTGCATCCTCCTCAATCCATTTCTTAACCATAAACACACTGAGATACACAGAGGGCATCTTTTGCAGAAGCTGCCCCAAACCTCTGGGTTCCCTGCAGGAGGAACTATTTTTATTAAATTATTATTAAAAATGCAAGTAGTCAGAAAACTTGACACTTTCAACACCAGCCAACTACCTGAATCAGAGCTGGCAGCCTGCAGCTGGAAATTTCCTCAGATCAGAAAAGCAAATAGCCCACTGAATAATCAAAAGACTGAAATAATTCAGACTAATTTCTGAAACTGTGAGTGCCTCTTCAGAGCAACTTCTATAAATACAAACCCCTCATTAGCTCAAGTGTTGCTCCATGAAGTTCTACACCAAGAATCCTCTCAGCTGTGGTGCTTCCTGTCTGTATTTAATTTATAAAGAATGATGAAAGCTATACCAGAGGACTGCCTCAAGTTGGCACATGTAGCCATTCTATATGGAACACACCTGCAATTAATAACCTGAAGGTATTTGTTTAAAACCCAAAATACTGGAAAAACTCAATCATAGGCACTGTAGAAATACCAGTGATAATCAAGACCCAATACATTTCCAGTACACACACTAAAATTATGAGCTTGATGTCACAATTTATTTGACTTGAATTATGTACAAAGTCAATCTTGTAATTACAATTGATTAGATTGTTCTGTCCTAAAATTTCAAAGAAATATTTCTAATAAAGAGTGTACATGTACCTTGAAGTGGAAAGAAGAAATTAAATTAAAACTACTTTGGATTAGTTATTGTGATGTTGGCTGTCTTCAATCTGCTATGGCAATTCTTTAAAAATACAGATTTATTTTTTTTTTAATTAAGGATAATACACAATATTATGTTAGAGAGCTAAGTCACAGACTTTCTGAAAAGTAAAGCTGTCTCTTCTGGGACAAGGGCTTGACATGAAACAAGCTCTGAGAAGTCTCTTGTCAAATCATAGGTTGATAAAATTAATAACCTCAACTTAATAATTATTGATAACTCACTATACAAATAATAATATTAGTCAACCTCTAAAGCAATGCAATCAAAATAAAATTTCTGGCAGCTACCAACAATGATCTATGTGTGCTAAGAGTAAAGCTGTGCCTACTGGATTAGAATACCACTCATTTAATTGACCTATCCATAATTATGACAGTGACTTTAAGAACATAAAGAGATAAAACAAAAAAAAAATGTATCTGCAAGTTTTCAATTTTCCTAAGAATCCTCAAGAGACTGAAGTCAGTAAACCAATCTTGCAAGTCCCCAGTTCAATAAAAAACAACACATCTCTATTTACTGCTCTCCTCAGGTTCATTACATAGAACTCATATTATTAAAGACCGTAAGAAATGTGCAGGATTCAGACTTCTAAAATAACCAATCCAATTAAAGGCTCCCAGGAAGTTCAGCTGTCATAGAACTACATGATGTGGGTTAAACTACACACCAAGCGTGATCAACAGAGAGAGTGATGTCAATATAATTTAAAATGCAGGGAAAATCAGATTGGCCAAAGATTACACCTCAGGCAAGTGGTCAAGAAGGATATCTACATACACTAGAGAAAAATGCCTGTTAACATTAAGTCTTAAATCACAGTCAGAGAATTTATAGTATCTCGCAACTGAAGAGAAAGAGAGAAAGATCCAGAGCAGGACAATACATTTAATAATAATGACTATTTTAAGTGAACAGTGCTTTAAAAAGAATGTCAAAAAGATATCTATGGATCCATATCCTCAGAAGACAAAGTTGGAACTTGGCACTTAACCCAATTCAGACGTGCCCTGTTCCTGCCATGGTTATACAAAGCAATGTAAGTGGAAAGCGAACCCCAAATGAATTCTGGAAACATTTTCATCAATAATACTCCGGCACCCAGAGAGTTCAAACTTCCACAGAACTCTGCATTTAGCACCTAATACTAAGGATTAGTACAGAGCTCACCTATGTTCATCTGTAAAATAAGTTCTGGAAGGTGTCTGTAAGTGTGCTCAGGACACTAAAAGAAATCGTGTAGGGCAGGTGAGCTGCCACATTTAGTGAATATGGATTAGAAATGCACTGCAGGAAGAGGGACTGCCTTATACCATGGATCTGTAGCTAGAACCTGTACTAACATAAATGGATTGTCACACTCCACATTCATATGAATGAGTTCTTAAGTAAAGCCCAGAGTTGAGTCAAGCTTAGTTATTTGACAGGCTGGCTAATAGAAAACATACTGACACTGGAGACTTTTCTATATACTTATGCCTTTCCCAGTTCAAAGTCTAATATAAAAGCTCTCTTAAAAGCAATTTATTGAAGTAAAGAGGGTGGAAATTGTTGTCAAAGCTTTTACAGTGGTAAACACCTGCAGGAAAGGAATTCAAGTTTTCAAAAGCGATGCAAGTTTTCAATTCATTTCACTTCAAAGACAAATCATTCAGACCTACCCTAAATTGTGTACTAGTCATTTTCCTGTTTGGCATGTGTTCAACTTAGACGGAACTTTTCCTTAAATAAGTAAATAAAAATCAGATTACATAAGCTCCCTGTAATATCTAAGGTTTCTTACATGTCATGTAAGAAATGCTTTCCTAATTTACCTCATAGTAAGACTTCCCCTGTTCTCCCCTTCATAGTGGGAGGTTGTCAAACTCTCGGAGTTTCAACCCAAACTCTCTCAATAATTCATCATCCCTTGCTTATTTCAGGAGAACTCAATGGCACATAAATGTAAAAGGTAACTATTGCTGAGCATCTGAATTCAAATATAAACATTCTGTTACGCATTAAGATAGTTAATCTTTCTTTTCTAGGTACTTTTCTAGGTACAACTGTACAATGTAGTGTTACAAGACACATATAACCTGAATGTATGTTCACAGTCACAGGATCAGATCAATTACTAGTATAAGGTATCACAGTTTTACTGCAGTCAATTTACACCCACTTATGAACTGACTGAAGAAACATTCATATTAACATTCTCAGGTCAAGATACTGAAAATGCAGTGGAAATAATGGGGTATAGCCTAAAATATTTCAAGGAATGTTCATTTTCAAAATGCATTTTAACCTTCAATAAAATAGGGACTTAAAAATTAATTTCTGAAAATGATGTTGAGTTGCAAATCATATCTCAAAACCTCGAGTTAAATATTCATTTATGGTTCTCCGTGTGTAGGTAATTACTCTGAGGTTGACAATCAGGCAAGAAATAACTATATTTTTAAATAATTAACTCCAGAGAATTATAATACAATTATAAGTATGTTTGGCACTTCCAAAATCCTACTTCTTTTCAGGTTGTTTTCAAATGGCACGTTCATGTTAGACACAGAGACAGGAGTGGATGGATGGATGGATGGATAAAGAACAGTATGAAATATTTTACACTACTAGTGGTGCACTACTATGTGTGCATAAAAAATCAGTCAACTATAGACAAAACAGCATCTGAGCATTAGGCTAAAACACAAAATCAAATATAGCTGTTGCAGTATATCTATCAACAACTTTTTTCAAAGGGAAAAGAAGGAGTTCCCTCTGTATTTCAGTGGGATTTTACTAAATCTTGCCAGGAAATAGTATCTAATCCAAAAGGAAGACAGGCTCTGTATGATAATAGAGAAAATAATATAAGCAGAGGTAATGACAGCAGTGAAGGATGTGTGGACATGCATTGGCAAATTGAATTAATTCCCAAATACCCAACTTCAAATCATTTTCTGGAATGCTGTTGCACCAGCTACACAGATGTGACATTTTTTATCTCTATTAACTTGACCTTGCAGTAACTCAGAGGTGGAAAATTCTGACTGAATTCTGAGTCTAAAGTCAACAGCAAACTACTAAAAACTCTAAAATGGGCAGAACTTCAGACTGTATCTCCAGTTCTAGGAACCACTCCAGTATTTTTATCCTAAAAAAAGGAATGTCTGGTGTTTTCTAAAATTTTTAGTTTATAATTAATCTTAGGTGACTAAGATTAACCTTTTCATTTTCCATTAAATTCAAGAATATAACCTTGCAAACACTGTTTATATGTAACATGGGTTTTTTTCCCATCCATAATTTGGAAGAAGGAGCATATAATCTCACATCTTTTTGGAATATCAGACTTCACTCTTCAGTATGTATTTGGGCTTTTATAAAACTCAAACCAGTTTTCCACTGAGAACAAAAGGACTTTAACATATCAGACAAATTAGAACACCTCAGCCTTTCTAGAGGGAAAATTTTTGCCTTAAAATGTTTAACAGGAGGTAAGAAAAACATAAAATTAACATACTCTTGATCTACCTTCCTGGGTGGAACGTGCAGATATTTGAAGGAGTCAATATGTTATCTTTCAAGTGAAGTAGTAGAGGACATCAAAGATTACAGTGAGGAACAAAAGAACTTGAGTTGTCAATACTATGTTGGTACAAATATATGGAAAAACACATTCCACTGACATGCTGTAACATGTACCTCAACCAGACAGGATAGAACCTATTTTAGCTAATTAAGAGGTAAAGCAATTTGATAACGAAAAGATAAATTTTATTGTTGCCTAGATGTTTCCTCGTGTGTCCTGAAGATTGTCTAATTAGCCATTTATTTCAAACAACACATGTAATGGGGTTGACATATTGATAGTGTGAAGAATTCTGGTGAGTAATCTGCAAGTTGTACAACAGAGACATACTATATTTTCTGCAAAAAGAAAAAATAAACAAAGTGACCTTTTTAATTTTCAAAGCAAAATTTTCTTCATAAACAACAAGTGCCAGATGGGAAAGGGCAAAACTCATAAGATAAAGTCTTTGAAGTTTTATGACTCTATGATAAAATACTGAGAACTAACGAGAGAGGCAGGTCATTTAAAAGAAATGTTGCCCTGTGCTTACAGTAAGTAAGAATACACTTAGCAATCAGTGCAAAACAAAGCAAGCATTTAATTCCTGCAGCTGCAAAGAACAGGCCTGATGCTGCACCACTGAATTGTGCTGCAAGCTGGGATTGCCATACCTGTAGTTCTGTTATGTTACATTCCATTAAAAGATTTCCAGGGCACAGTTTGAGAGGGTGAGAAAAAGGAAAATATGCTTCTCAAAAGAAAATCTGAATCAAAGTATCACCCTTCTTCTGAAGACACCTGAACACATGTTTATGAAGATTTGTATTTCTTCCTTGTGGCCCCTAAAGCCTCGATCAAAGAAACACCCAAAATTTCAACATACAGTTTATCACCATAGAGTTCAAAGTGAACTAATACATTGATTACTTTTTTTAAGACCACTGTAATTAGAAAAGGTACTCTGGAAAAATATCTTTGCTTTCACTTCATTTTGGGAGACAGTATATCATCCATAACTTTATTTAAAATAATATTACCCATTAACCAACTGCTACACTGTAAAGTATTGTATACTGCAGAAAAGTGTATTATAATGTGTAGTTTTTTATCTTGAAGTTTTTATAACTGAGCATTTTCAACTGCTTTTCTCTACTTGCAATTCGAGACCATATATTTAATTTTGAATACCTAGAATTCTTAGCTATCCCCATGAAAGGGTTACATGTATGTTCTGCAGTTACAAATACTTCAGTGCATTTCAATCTGTTAAAAGCACCTTTTGTACATGAGGTAAGGCCGTTGATAACAGCAGAATTAAGGAGATGTTTATCTTGGGAACTGATTATACTACTTTCTTACATATTATTCTAGACACTTATAACACCTTTCAAAGACTAAAGGAATGTGGGCAAATAGGTG
The DNA here is from genome assembly GCA_035041135.1 of Platyrinchus mystaceus. Taxonomy (NCBI): domain Eukaryota; kingdom Metazoa; phylum Chordata; class Aves; order Passeriformes; family Tyrannidae; genus Platyrinchus; species Platyrinchus mystaceus. The sequence continues at coordinate 5,735,268 of JAWWLV010000011.1, read as the reverse complement.
GGAGTTAACAGCATACCAATACCCACCACTAACAAGAATCTATTGACAGACTATGCAACCATAAATATAATTATTTATTTTTTTATAAACCACATAAGGGAAAAACAGAAAGCTTAGAAATTATTTCCTTTAATGGGCCAAAGTACACAACTTCAGCTTTTGACTTCAACAAAACAATCTCCCTTATGATAACTCATCTGTTCTCCCTGGAAAGAAAAGCCCAAACTTTTTAGAGTACCACAGCTATGAGGATGGGGGTAAAAGATGTGCTTTATCAGCGATACTGTACACTGAGAGTCTCAGTGAGCATCTGCAAATACTGCAGGCTTGCTCTAAGAAACTCTCAAATTGCGATTTCCCTGTTAGAATTTTATTTTTGGTTTATTATTTCAACTTGAAATACAGGATTGCAAGGAATTATAATGTCTATGTGAGATCCATCTTGGATATTCTAAGAAACCTGCTGAAAACTGCTGCTAAGTTTAAGCTCTAGGCAACATTTAATTTAAATTGTACAAAGAGCTGTAAGGAATGAATTTCAAATATGTAATGAAGTAAAAATTAATATTTTAAGTAACAGATTTATGGATTTGTCACTTTAGGACTTTTAAAATACATAATTGGAAGGAAAAAAAAAGTATGTGCCATACTAGCAAAAATAGCTTTTGCTCTTTGTTTTTATCTTGGATGATTAACTATGGATAAAATCGCAGAGGAAAGCCACAAGAGATCTGCATTTAATGTTTCATTTTATTTCTTCTGTGCAGAAGGAAGGAAGCAAGTCTTTAAAGAATCTGTAAACCAGAACAGAAGAAGGAATCATTGCTCAGGATGATGAGGCAGACAGAGCCATTTGTACATTTACAGCCAAGGGGATAAAACAGATGAAAACGAAATACCACAGTGCACGTCCACCCTGAGGTCATAAGAAACATGCAAAGTTCCTCTGGGATAATTTAACTATTGGAGCCAGTTAAGCAGACATTTGACATTGAAAAATGTTACCTGAAGATATCCAAACTTCCAAGTAAATTGGTCAGAGGTAATGGAGTTTCCTCTAACCTTAAATAATTTAAGCTTTTCTTTCATGAACAGAAACCCGGGTACCTGCTGCCATTAACTAAACTCACACATTTTACAACTGATTCTGAAGTTAGTTTTCCAGATTGAACATCATAAATTTAATCAAAAGTATCTTAACCCTAAACTATCTTTGATCATTGTCATGACTAAATTGCAAAAGAAATTATAATCACTTATTAATTATCAAACTTTCCAGCTATTATCAAGGATTTCCAGCAATAATATTCTGTTTAATAATATCCTGAAAACCTAGTACATCCACCAGCTCTATTCTTTTATTAAATCTAAGCAAAACCAAAAACACGCAGACAAGTTTTTGAAAGGCATTTTTTAAATAACATTAATAGTATCCAAGTGGACATAAAACCTGTTTTCTAAGCAAAATTTGCCACTGTGCCCTCACATATACACAAATAAGTTTTTATCCTGAAAGCAACTATGCAGTGTGTACCCCTACATGGGGTACATTCACAGCTCAGTTATTCAAACACACAAAGTCTCAGCTGGATTCCTGTTCCAATTGTAAGCCCCCACACTAAAACATCCAGCAGTTGGCTAAAACACAACAAAGGAATTGGAAAAGGTGAGGAGGATTTAATCTATAGCAAGCATTTAATAGTGGGAACATTAAAGTTTTCTCAGTGACACAAAAATAAAGGACACGAGATGCTAATTCAAAGAAAATGACTGACAGAAGCATAAGAAAAACACACCATCAATAGAACATACTAGTCACTGGCCTGATATTCTCAACCCTGACATTTTGCCTGACATTTCTGAAATAACTGAAGCTTTCTTTCCACAGGTGTCAGGCATTTCCTTCCTCTCTTTGGTTCAAGTAAGTGGCAGACATGCCCTGTGAATTGCGCTTTTCTGGATGAGCAAATCACTCTCTGCAATTAGAACATTAACAGTCTCTAGTTGAGAACAATTTACTGAATAAAGCTTAGTTTTTTCAAATTACACATGCAAGATGTTGAACAGCCACCAACCTCAATCAGATCAATGGACTGAAGAGTCATCAGCACTTTTTAGGAAGCACTCCATAACAATTAGAGCATCTCTATCTATCAGTACTGGGAAGGCAATGTCAAAAGGCAATATTAGAAGCTGCTACATGTATTTCCTCCCATACAACCCTTTCAGAAGTGTCCTACAGTCTAATTTACAGTACCAAGGAAGGTAGAACCTGAAAAAGAAGTAGGTGAGTTTGCTAGACACTATCTAAATATATTGGAGCTCTAATTACCCATTTGTGCTTCTAATTGCTCTGACACTCAAATCACCACAGGCACTACTGCTGACATTAGCACCCACATCCAGTCAGAGATGCAATGTATGGGCACAATTACAGTTAGAACAAGAAAGGTAATTCAGCTGTAAAAGTGCCCCTTCAAGCCCTAAATCATACTGAATATTGCTTAGTAAATTCTACTAATGTAGTTCAGAATAAACCATCCTTTTCCTCACTGAAATTTAAGGCTATAGACTCTTTCTTCTACCTTATTAAGCATGGATATATGAAAAAAATTCATCAGCTTTTAGCTAAAAGGGAAATCCATGTTTTCATATTTTGAACAGAAACAAGCTCAGATCAAAATCTAGCCCAGTACACATTAGTGCCTCAGGTCTGTATGTGGATGTTTTATGGGTATTTATTTAAACATTCAGTGTCTTTTATTCCCCCTGCTCTACTCGTTTTTTCTTTTTTCTTTTTTTTCTTTTTTAGAATAAAAACTTCAACATGAGTTTAAATTCAGCCTCACAGAGGACAACATATGTTTGAGTTTGAGGCAATTTCTAGTACAATAATTACTAAAATATTAAACCTCTCCAGTCCTGAAGCCATAAATATTTTCTGTAAGCTATAATCAGCCAATTTGCAAAGATAGCTGTGTCACGAGGACATCTTTTAGCCAACCCATTTGTTTTCACAGAATCACAGAAATGGTGAGGTTTTAAGGGATCACTGGAGGTCATCTAGTCCAAACTCCCTGCTCAAAAAGGGTCCCCTAGAGCACCCTACTAAGGATTGGCTCTAAATATATTTTAAGAGAAATAAGATATTATAAGATAAATATATATTTTAAGATAAATCATCTACTTCTTAAACTTAATCAGATAAAGCATAATTACCTCCACTAAGAGTAAAATTTCCACTAAAATACAATAATGTCTCCACATTCGTGCAGCAAATAAACCAAAAGGAGTTGCAAAGGAAAAGCAGCATATTCTAATGGGCAAAAAGAATGAATCCAGGGATCAGGATGTGTCTCCATCTAACTTTATGGTCAGGAAAGACGAATCATTTGACCTCTGTGCATTTCTCTGCACAACTCATAAAATGGGAACACTAATATCTCTTGTGTTCAGGACCAAATGTCACCATTTGTTCTTTAAATATGTGACAACCAATTAAGCATCGTTCTAACTTGTCAGAACAATTATATTAAGAAGTCAATAACTATCCAAAATAGGGCTCTTTTTCCTTACTTGCAAGGCTTCCTAGATTAAACTGTGTATAAAATACACATCAATTTGCTACTCAGATTATCTGTGAGCCTTTTAAAGTTGTGGGGCTTTTTTGTTTTTGGTGTTTTTTTTTTTTTTTTTAAAGAGACTGAGAAACAATAATTATAACAATTTAATTCTTCAGTGAACAAGCAGTAGGTGTCTGGAGTCTTATTGGAAGACAGGGAATCTGGGTATTGCAAAGTCATGTTTTTAAGGCAGTTCATGATCACAGACACCTTCTTATCAAGACCAACTATTATTGAGATATCAGTGCACAGCTACTAATAAGTTCTACTTTACTGGCCTATCAGACAAAGCTGTAAACCTTTGTGTATCTACAGATCCTGACATACAGATGGGAGAACTGGTACCTAGTGCTGCACAAGCAATCCCATACTTCAGAAAACCCAGCTGATGAACCTGACTGTCAGAGAACTACTTTATTGACAAGAATTTATCTCAGCCAGAGCAATACAGTAAAAGCAGAAATTTCTAAGGCTCAGAGTAACTTTCCTGTGCCCAAAGTCTTGAGCAACAAAATTAACAAATCAGGCATTTCTTCCAGCAGTGACAAGTTGTTTTCATGTTGAAATATTAACTTTGAACACCATGCAGTTACTGGAGCACCTACCAGAATAGTATGATGGTCACTGCAAGTGACCTTCCAGAAATCCTCCCTGTAGCTTTTCATGGATTCTGCCCCATAAAAGGATCATGAAGACATTTGTGATGTTGCAGCAGATAACACAAACACTATTGGACCTCAAAGTTTCTTTTAATCTTTTTTTTTTTTTTTTTAATCAGAACCTCTGGATCTATCTCCTAATCAGATGGTGTAATTCCTTCAGCACTCTGAAAAACTACTTATGAACTACCAAGACAATTCCTTAAAGTCAGAGAAAAAAGTAATATCATCAAGTTACACAGTATGTCAGATAACTAACATATATATCACCATATCAGAAACTTCTTAGTAAAAATTCTAAAATTAGATTTCATCCTGTCATCCCCCTTACTGCACAGAACCCAGTACTTTCTGAGAAATCTTCTTTAATGCCTGCAATCTACAGAATGTAATAAGCACTCACATTTCATTCATCCAATTCTCTTTTTAGAGTTAAAGCACACAGAAAACATTCACTCATTCTTCCAATTCTGACAATTACTGCTATTTTTTATTCTTTAGATTAGGTGAGGAATGAACACTTGCCATTATGTTGTAATTACATTAGATGGACATATTAAATCAGGTGAATCAGTCACTTCTCCCTTTGCCAATTACAATAGAACTGTCACAGAAGTTTTCTCCTAGTTTAATTTACATGGCTGCATACTACCAACCCACAAACTGTCTTATTCTTTGCCCTCAGAAAGACTGAAGTCCTGAAACTGTTGATCAAGAGTGAAGACCAAGAGATGAAACATATGGCATAGATGATAATAAGAGGTGATTTAAGTACCACAATAATTCCATAATACTTGACTCAAAAAAGCTGAGTTCTAGTTAAAATTAACATCTCATTTTATTGATTAATGGTTTGGGTCAGAATTTAAACATGGAGAAAACTATGCAGAACTTGTTCAGGCATAAAAACAAAATACTGAATTCAGTATTTTGTCTCCCTTCCAATCATACAGACATCTTTTCCAAAAGTGTTACTTTCACGCAAGTTTCAGTTGCCCATTTGTGCTATAACAGGACCATCAGGGAGCAGCTTTTGTAACAGCTTCTATGAATGGCAACTCCTCTCTCTGTTCAGAGCATGCTGGTTTTTAATTTTTTTTTTATTCTACGAAGTTGAAGGAGAAATTGAGGCAAAAATATTTTAATAAACATAAATCCTGTAGAAACAAATCATAAAGAATCTGACCCAAAACAGAAGAGACACTAATATTCAATAATGATCTCTGTTAGGATCACAGGGATTTTAACTTAGAAATGAGTATAGATTTGTATAGCTAAAAATTACTTTATTATGATCTGTGTTACAATTTGTAAATCTCCTGCAGTATTTCTACATATGCTTTAGGATTTGTAAATCTATTATAGGATTTGCAATTCAGCTTTTCATTTTACAAAGCAAATGAGAGATGTAACTAAATCTTATCTTAAAGCACCGATTCCTAAATCAGTGCTTCAGTGTTCAGAATTACAGGTCCATTGTGTAAATCAGAGGATAAATCCAGACTCTAGAAACACAAGATGTGTTTTGCCTAACAAGATGAAATTGCCAGAAGCTCAAAGAATAAAACTGAAGTTGTAATTTCTGGAAAACATTGCTGACCAGACTACTGCTTCTACCATGCTTATTTTCTATGTTTTGATGTGTTGTACTAAGAAACAAAAATTATGTAAAAAGCTTAAGTAATGCCTAGTAACTATGACACCTACTTAAAATCTATGCATGTTTTCTTCATTTGCATTCTGTTTGGGAATTTTGTTATTTATTTATTAAACAGCAGACAAGCTGCACTTCTGGGCAGGATACTTCCTCCACTATCCTGATGCTCAGAAGACAATTCTTTCACTTAAAAACCAGAATGCTAATATTAAAAAGAGGTAAAAGCATCTAAGGACATAAGGTTTACAAATCAAATGTGACTAGAAAGGATAATTAATCAAGCACAGTAGTAGCTACTTAATGCCTATATTTTTGGTATTACTGAATTTCATGCCTTCCACCCCACCCCTTTAGAAAAACAAACCCAAAAATACTTCTATGAAATTATCCACATAACCTTTATACAACTTTTCTTACAAGAGTCACCTAATGTTAACTCAAGACATATTCCACTCATACAATCTTTGCAAATCCTATATTCTCTCCTTCCAGGGAACTTTTAAAACATTCCTCAAGACAGCCCATGCCAGGTGTTGTATCTCTTTTTTTCAGTGGATTATCAGCATATAATACTGCTGCCCAGAGAAATACTTTGCCTCTTATTGGCAAAACTCAAAAGTGTATCTAATGCAGCAGGTTTGGTAGGGAACAGAGTAACGTACAAGGGAATTAATTCTTAGTTTTAGCTCACCTTTACACTTCATTTACTACTACAGTAAGCAAAACGGACTTTATAATATCCAAAAATTACTCCTGCCTAAGTTCTAAATGCTGAAGACTTTGCAATGTGTGGTTCAGTTCTCCCAGAGTATGCAAAATACCACTGAAAATCCCTTGCAGCCATGGATTAAACCAGGCTTGGCAGAAATCACACAGTGGACTAGTTGAAAGACCACTGATGCTTGGAAATCAAGAAAAAAAAGCCCAACAAACTTCAGCATTTTAAAACACGAGTAGACCAGCTGTTCTAAAATTAGTCTCCTTGTTACGAGCATCATACCAGAAAGGAATAGATTGTCACCACGTGTCAGCTTTAGCTGACATCTGCTATAAGAAAAAAAAAAATTCCTTCCCAATTAGGCAGCACAAGCTGCCTAATTTGTTCATTACATATTTTGTAAAGGGTGGTCCCTATAGCACAATATTTTAAATAAATATGCAAATCATTATATCATTATTCTAAAAGATCTATGACTTTGACAAGGTTTTAAATAACCCAAGAGGCTTCACTCTTTTTTTTTCCCACTAACTCAATAGACCCACCTGTCAGCTATCTAAAATTACCACATAAGAAGTATTGGAAGTTACACACACATTTTGTGCAAAAACTTGTCCTAATTGAAACTGAAACGGTTATCAAAGTTTCAAAGGGTTACTCAAATCATTCTCACTGCCTGGTTTTGTGCATGAGAAACATGTCAGATAACAAAAGCCTCTGGTAAAAAACTGACTGTTTCTCATTCTGGCAGAGTACCCATCCCACAGCAAATACTGACTGGCATCACTGCATGCAGGACACTCTAAAAGCACTGAAGAAACAAGATCTGAAAGCTGTGACTCCCTCCTTGTCAGGGACATTCTCCCACATTTATGAAATTCTCTTCTACTGCACAGCTGGCCCTTGACCACCTCTACCCCCAAGAATTTTTTCCAGTAGTATCCCTTTCCCAAAATGAAGCTCCACATTTTCACAGAGCAAACATCAGAGCATTTAAACCTGTTTTTGTAGAAGAGAGAACATATTTGCATCAAAACTGATGCACTCTCTTAAATAAAGGACTTGCAAATTTGTACAGCAACAGTAAATTCTCATATTCCTTAACCACGAAGTCAACACACCTCCAGTTACATTGAGTGTACTTAGGCAACTTGTCCACAGGGGTTCAAAACATCTCACCTAAAGACCATGCAGTGGAGGTTTACCAGGCAGGGGAAGCTCCACTCATCCACTGAACACTGGACACAGTGCCTCACCTCTTCCATGGTCCAAATTCAATTTCCAAGGCTACATTCTGCCATACCTAAGGAACCTTCAGCATCCAAACTGCAATAATAAGAACAGTTTGTGATGTTGAGCAGCATGACAGAAGGAGAGAGCACTAGTTAGAGGAAGATGTATATTCACTCATCAGGGCAAGTCCTGATGGGCTGGGAACCCTGAGTGAGAAGGGAACTCATGGATGTCACACTGAGGCCATAAAAATCTTAGAAAGTTCCTGGTGATGGGAAGAGGTTCCTGAGGATATAACAAACAGAAATATCATTTGCTATCACCTTCAAGAAGGTGGATCTGGGATCAGCCATACACTAGTTGATGTGAAGGTAACAGAGCAAATAATCTTGGAAATACTTTCCAAAATTATGGTGGCCAAGAAGATCACTGGACAGTGACCCTGGCAACTTGCTCGTCATTTCTCCTGTGCTAAGGTCTGTGGTCCCTTTACCAGCATCAGTATTGGAGACACTCCAGTCACTCCACGATCCATCACGGAATCACTGAAATCCCACCTCCCTACCCCAAGCCCCGATATGTTTAGATGGTTTTGACCACATTCTATGTACATTTACTATTTACCCTGTTGTTTCACAAGCTTCCTTCACCGCTCATGATGTCCTTTGCTGACCAATTAAACCATCACAACAGACTCTCCTCTTTCCCACCCCCTGCTCCCCATCTTTTCTCAGTTCCCCTGGGCAGAGCATTCTTCTGTCTCCCCAAACTGTAGTGAATTACTTATGCATTTTAGTGTTCTGCAGATCAATACTATATAATATGATAGTACACATTTATGTGACGATGAAGTATTTTCCACATCTCCATTTTATGATGATTAGGTTTTCTTCTGGGGGAGTTCCTACCTGTCTGAAAGCAGGAAGAGGGGCTATTATCTTTTTTATGCAGCTGCTGGGTATGGTAAAGCAGTGGGCTGGAACAGAGATCAAGTCAAATTAAAGATGGTTTGGTTTATTCTGGCTTTCGGTATTCACACTGCACTAGGAAAAAAAATTCAATTATAAAACTAATTATATCTTTAATTGCTTAAACAATCAGCCAGCTGATTTTATGGTGCTCTTGATACTGTGCAGGTGCACTTGCAGGTGTTAACTGCAATATGTAAGAGTTACATTTAGTACCCCAACTTGAGCACAGGAGCACTAGGAGGATAAAATACCATGGTATTACTGATACACACAGATCCATAGGAAAGTTAACTAAGCTTTATTAGCAAACACAATCCCTTTATATATATATATGTGTGTGTGTGTCTGTCTATCTGTGTATATGTATATATATATATACACACATACACACACATCTATATACATATCTATATCTACTATTTGCATTATCTTCCTGTGAGGGGTATCTAAACTGAATAAAACACAGTCTTCTCCAAAACACTTGCTTTGTACAAACAAAATCAATTACAAAAAAGGCACAACTAATAATATCACAGCATTTTCAATTCAAATTTGCTTCCTTCCCCCAACATAAAATTATAGGCAGCTTAGTAGAAGACAAAATGATATCTGATATACAATACAGAGGTTCACACATTCAAACCTGTGAGTCTAAATTGTATTGATGTCCAGCTCTCTCAGTTTGAAATACATGCAACACCAACTGAAAGCCAGACAGCAGGAAAAACTAAAAACCACAAATCCAGAAAAACCTCAGAGTATGTAACTTGGTACTTATATAAAAATTTAGTTGCTTTATTATATCCTGCGAAATCCGAAGAGGCAGATCATGGATTCAGATACCTTTTGAACTATTAGTGCTACATGTATTATTGAAAATCTGCTGAAATTATTACTTACTGTGCTCACTACTCAAACACCAGCATTTTCCAAAGATTTACCTCTCTATTGCATTAGCACAGATTTTCCTTCATCCAGAAATAACCACAGTATATCAGACAGAGCACTGCAGTCGGTATGATTAAGTGTGTGATTTTTTTACGGCAACCACTAAAATTATGTCATAAGTACAAAATCAAATGATCAAGAGTACTTGTAAACATATATATACTCACACCTAAATTATAATGTGAAACTTTAGCTTTTCTTTCTCGCCAGCTTCAGTCTGTCCTTAAGGAAAATAAAAGAGCAATATCTAGACACCTGAATGTAGACAGTCATTTTACATCAAATTATCTTCACAATGCATTTATCTGACGTTATTAGCTGAAAGTAAACATGTATTTTGAAATAAAATATATATATTCCCAGAATCATTTCCACAGCTGCAAAGGCAAGCATAGACAATATATTCTTGTCACTGTGTTTTGTTCTTTAAAAGAACAGACAAACCAAGGCTGAGGACATCTTGTAAAAAGTCATGATGATTTATAACAAAACATTTTAGAACATATGTTGCATATGCATGGTTAAAACCACTACACAACGTTCTATTTTCCAGCTCACTTCTGCTCAGCTTGTTACTTCAGAGGAGTAAAATATCGTGAAGTAAAGGACAGTAAGGACAAACTCAGATTATTAGGCAGGACACATTTAAACATACAGAATCACAGGGCTAAAATAAAATAAAATAAAACCAAATAAAATAAAATAAAAATAAAGTAGGCACACATTTCCATCACAGCATGTATCTCCTTACCCACACTCCAAGTAGTGGTAGTAGTTCCCTGTGTCTGCTGTGGGATAACTGGCTAAGCTCCATTTAAGAATGACACAAGACTAAAGAGTTAAATGACATGGGGGTTTTATGATACATATTTGGTGTTTAACTTTTGTTGAACAGAGTGTGGTGGGTAAACCTTGGCCAGGTTCCAGACACCTACCCAGCTATGCTTTCATTCCCCCTACTCAACAGGATAGAGGGCGAAATAAGATGGAAAAAACCATTGACCATGGTAAATATAGAGAGATCACTTATCAATTATCATCATGGGCAAAACAATGTAAGTGCCAATTAAAACAGATTGGATAGTGAGAAACAAAATCAAAAAGACTAGAACAGCACCTTTGTGTTGCCCTTTTCCAGGCTCAGTTTCACTTCCCTTGCTGTCCAGAACTCTTGTCCTCCCTTAAATATGTTTTCAGAGGCATCACTGACTTTGCTGATGGCCTTGGCTGTGACCTTAAGTGGATCAAACCTTAGAAATTCCTTGCTTTCCTTCTCGCTTCCTATGAAATCAAATCTTATTAGCAATATTTGAGGAATGCTTGTGTCAATTCTTCTGTCTAAACAATGTTCATTAGTCACAGTTATAGGGAACTGAGCATTTTCCCCGTGTTACTGATTTTTTCACCCAAATTCCTGTAATATGGCTCACATGACAAGCTGTTACAATGACCTGAAGCATGGACTATTTCAAAATATACCTCTTTTTCATAGTGCATAATCTCTGCATAACAATTCCCTAAAATAACACTACATTTGAAACTCCAGCTGATACCATAAGATTGCATTTTACAGCTGTTATATTTCAGCAATTTTAAGCTCACAGTATTTTCTATGATGCCATCTGAATTCTTCATGAAATATTTTCTATTCCTCCACTGCACAGATAGGGATTTTATTATGAGGCACCTTATCTCATGGGCAGGGTTCTTAATGCTTATCACAATGCCACTTTTCTATTTACATACCAGGATTGACAAATAGATTCTATCCATATTTTTGTTTACTGAGCCATTTCCTGTGCGGAAACAAATTTGATTTAAACCAGCTCTGAAGTCTAGTGATGGAGAAATCTAATATGTGTCTGCCATACAAAGGTGGGTGAAAGAAGTGCAGCAGTCTAAAAGTCAAAATGGAAAAAGAAAAGTAGATGGGGGGAAGTCACTCAAGTTTTATGCTGTTCTTCTAAACTTTATTTTCAGGATAATTTTTTGCCACGTATGCCTCTTATCTCCCTCTCGGGCTTCTTAATCCCATATGTTTAAATCCTTGAGTTTCACCCCCCGGATCCATTTCATTTCAAAAGCAGGAACATGGAAGAAAGATTTCTAAAAATGAAGGACAATCTTTGGAAATCAGAATCAAGAAAACGGAACTGATGCTCACAAAGGCTCATACAATTGTTTCAGGACTGAGATGACACAGGACTGGAAGAGTCTTAAGAACAGAAGAATTAAATTATGAAACAGACCTGGAGAAACTTATACATAAGTGCTGTTCACTTCCCCTTCTCATCACTACTTTTTTCCCTTTGTCAAACAGAGATCAATAAAATCATTCCACTCATAGGTGGCATCTCAAACCCATCCTCAAGCTATTTCTATACATTCAAAACAATTCATATGCAGTAGCATAGCATTTAACCTTCATGAAACAGAAAATGTGAGCTGAAATCTCACGAGAACTCCAAAATTCTCTCTGAACTATTAAATAAATCCCATTTTAAAATGCTGCCAACTTTGAGAAAGATCTGTAAATTATATCATTTCCTGAAGACCTTTTTTCTAGGAAAAAACTGAAGCATTCCAGTGCTCTGATACCACAGAGAAATTTCTTTTCAGACTAAAAGAACGTGAAAAAACATGGTCAGCAGCATGAAAATACAGGTTTCCTACCTTTTATTCACTGAATACGAGACTAGCTTTGGATCACGGATCTTACTAGGAACTTCCCAGTAAAAGGGAGAATGCTGGTAGGAGCAGTCCCTGAGATTGTGATAGTAACAGCTCTGCTGGCAAAGTGTGAAGTGCAGATGGTGTCAAAGATATGCCAATAACTTAAGCAGGAGCTTCCAATAAAATCTCTTGTAGAGTATATTATACTCGGTGAATCAAAGTGAAAGAGGCAACCCGGGCTCTTTGGCTCTTTTATTCCACACTTAGGCAGTTTAACTACAGTATATGCAAGTGCATCCCTCAGGGAAAAGTCTGGGCTGCAGATGTGTTTGTATTTGTCCCAGGCATAAGCTATCTCTAACCAAGTAGGTTCAGAGTCTCCAGAGAAGAAAAATCATCATCAGAAACACGGAAATTACTTCCATCTGATCTACCTTCCACTGACAGAACCATAAAAAAGAGTTTCCTCAAGTATTCCTTTGAGCTCTTTCCAGCTCATCATTGCACTCAACGATCAAAATACAAACCATTTAAGAACATGATGTCCTCCTCCTGCTTATGAACATTGGTCAAAGATTTAAAACCACAGACAAGCCATGCTAAGGCTTCTACTTCACCATCCACATACTTACGCCACCATTCTCTATATAATTAAGCTTCTTTTTCCCAAACTGGAGATTGGAATGCACACTGCCAATCAGATCATTTACTGACAGAAAACCAACACATAAGGTTTAGACACTGAAGTGGCATCTTCATGTGAGTATATCTGTTTTAATTAGCTTTACTTTTCATGTAGGGTAAATAAAACATTAAAGAGCCAGCCAGACAGATACACGACAAACTGTTGTTCAAATAGCTCCATGAAATGAGCAAGAATAAAGCTTGAAGAGTGTTATATTTACCTCTGTAGCTCCCAGGGCACTTTTAAGAACACTGGGTCAGGTACACTGAGACACTGAGAAAATGTGCAATTTCTTTCCCACTGAGCTGTCAAGGCATTCATGCTGTGAACAGCTAACACCCCTCTTTGACAACCAGGCAAATATTTCTATTTTCTGCCATTCTAGTCATGAAGTATCTCAGCATTGCCTCAGTTGATTTAGTGCCAATTCAAGTCAGACTTTAGATGTCTGAGCTAGTAACCGGACAAAATATTCTTGATGACGCCTTGTCACAAACTCACAGACTGCTGTTTAATACATTTCCAAATAGTTAGATAGTAAAAAAGCTGTAAAAGCTGAAAACGCTGCACAGAAGCAGAACACACTTTCACTGAACTGCCAGATTGGAGATTTAAGTGGCACATACAAGTCAAATATGCTGCTGCTTCTTTTTGTTGTTAGCATTACTTTAAAACAAAACAAAACAGCCACGTAAAGTTATATAAGACTGTGCCATTCCTTGAAATCAATTCTTTATTTCCCATCCTTTGAAAATACACATACATAGAGAAGCCTAATTGATAACCAAGTCTATCCAGGCAGAACTGAGGCAAGGCTAAATGAACACATCCTATTCAAGTGGTAATTGCACATAGATACTACAAACATTATTTTTTTTCCTCAAAACTTTTCAAAAACAAATGCCTAAACACACTGAGCTTCCACCTATTGATCAGAAGTTTCCAGGAACAATACCATAAAAGTGTAAGACAGAATGAAGGGAATACTTCTTTCAGTGGGGACTTATCCCATGGAACCTGCTCAGAAACCACTGGATTAGAAATTCACAGCCTTTTTTTTTTCATGGGATAAGAATAAGCAGGCAGTAATAATGGTTCAGTGTGTGAATAGTCAAATACAAAAAGCAATAAAATAAATTATTTAGAGTGCAGACTTTGTGCCAAGAGCTCAAAGCACTTTTGAGACTGGATTCCATCCTCTAAGCCATGCTGTATTACACAGTGTTCCCTTACCCAGAGCTTCTATTTCAGGCAGGATTTGGTTTAGTGTTTTAACTCCCATACTTAAAATCTACAGAGAATGAAAATGTCCATTAACTGAATATGCCTTGAACAGTACTTACCAATACTGGCATAGCCAGGTGTTGATGGATCTCCTCCGCTGTTCAAGGAAACCATAAAAGCTTTATCAGCAAGATCTGTGGTCTTTGGTAAGTCACAAGGGTCAACATAAAGAAGAACACCACCAAAGCCTGCATCTTCCAGCAGGGAAAGCTGGGGGAGCAAACCAACACAGGTGACTGTTAACAACAGCAGTGCCAGAACACATTAGGGTTTATTTTAATTACTGTTGAGTTAGAGGCTTTATCAAGTTCTCACCACACAATGCTCTGTACAAACCAAATAAAGACAGGTGCAGTGCCACAGTGTTTGTAGCATCGAACCAGCAGCTATGAAAAGACAAAATCAAACCCCCAGAAAACTATTTGAAGTCATGTTTCCCAAGAAGCTCATGCCAAGAGCGTCTTTCAAAGCCAAATGACAAAAAAAAAAATAAAAAATCTTACTTTTACATGGTATATAGCATTTAGAGGAAACACAGCACTAAGACTCACTACAGTTGCATTTGAGATTTGAAACTGCTGCATTTTCACCTCTTTTATTTTGACAGAGAATGGTGGTGTGTTGGAGATTTCCTTCAGAGGATGTACTGGCCATGATTCAGTCACATACACAAAGAGATATGACTGGAGCCACTTTTCTCCCTGCTCATTGGACACTTGCCAGACTTACACCCCTAACAGATTTTCACGTGATAAAAATACCACCTTGAAAATGCCTCAGTTTTGAAACTAATCCCACTAAAACATATTGAGTCTTCCATATATGTAAGACACTTTTGCTTAGTTTACCTCCTCAAGGACACGTGCACAGCACATACTAGATGTTTACACACACTGGCACAGGATTTCTGGACAGTTACTCTTCAATTAAGACAGAAAATACAAGGAGTTTACAGATTATTAAAAAAAAAAAAAATTAAAAAAAAACAGTCTATCTTATCCAACCTTGGAGACAAACAGCTTTTATTCTGTCTCATTAGAACATCAAAGCTTGAACTGGAACTTCTAATTAGCTTTTCCAAAAATCTATAGATCTGGGAAAACAAATCAGGCAAAATTCCCCAAAGTCAAGGACAACAGCATCCAAGTACCATAACTTGTAGCAGTCTTTTTGACTGAAAAACTTCAGGTTTTCTCTTTCATAGAGAACTGAAAAATATGGGGATTTTATTCTAAATCATATGAAATCGAACTGTAATGTGGCAAATAGTCCCATGAAACGAGATGACCTTTCTGTGTAATGCTCTGAATATTTGGAATTGACTGAAGACTACTACAGAGATACAAAGCTATATTAATTTTCCAGACAGAAGTAATTCAGATTTAATTTAAGGATTATCTTACTATTCACTATGCTGCTCTACTGATGACTTTCCAAATGGCTCCAAGTGGTCAGAACAATGACTGCAGGTATTCGGTGTTTCTGAACTACACAACTCTGATTCCACAGGAACCTGGGAACTTGTTATGACACCTTTGTTTCTTAGTTCAATTGTCCTTCTCCTTCTATTTTTTAGACCCTTCATTTTTTCCCGTGTGTGTATATATACAATTTTCAATTTATCTCCCAGCTGCTGATATTAAGGACTGTTTATGCAGAGTTCTTTATGGCTTTACAAGTATGTAAATGAAAAGGGTTAAAAAGGTATTACAGACATTAAATGCAACGCAAGAATAGAGATTTCCAAAATGGTAGGTTCATTAATTATTATATTGTTTTGTTTCCAATTTATGTCCATGTTCAGATACTCAGCCAGGATTTGATTGCACATAAAAGGGGTGTGAAAACCATGGGAGAAGTAGGGAGATTTAAAATAACAATTGCCTTTTCCTGCATCCATATCCAGTATCTTCTTATTAATCCCTAGTTTATTTAGTAGCACACAAGACATGAAATAGAGGTGCATTCTTTCTTCTTTTTTTTTTTTTGAGGGAGTTTTAAAAACTTTGTACTTAACAACAATCACTATTAAACTCCTCAGTTTCACTGAGAGAAGATAACTACATATCTGTTATTCACAAAGTGCAGCCACCACTCCTGTCATGGCCACAATCTCTAGTAGGGAGTTGTGTCACACGTGAAATTATAAAACAGCTTTCAGATTTCAGCTTTAATTGCTGCTTTTTAACTTTACAACAGTGACAGCACAACTATACCAACAATAAATAGGTATTGTTGATTCCATTTTCATCTTAAATAAGTCAACACTTTACCAAGCATAAACTGACCTAGCACAAAGAATGCAAGGAAGGTACTGCATAATTTTTACATGGAAAAGGATGTTGATTAATTCCTTCAGGTAAACCAGTGCACATTTATTCAAATCAATGGATTATCTTAGATTGCAAAACCATACAACACCAAAATCTGCTCCTCCTGGTTTTTGTGTATGCCTCCTCCATCTCTCAAAGCCACAAACATCTCAGAATAAAATAGAAAATGCATAACCCTTGAAAATAGATGCTGGTGCCCACTGTTAACCCTTTAGTTATTTATAGCTGCTCAAATCCTCAGTTTTTAGAGTCACTTAAAAAAGTGTAACTGTTTCAATCCAGTATATTAAACCACGCCATAAAACATTCTGGACTCAGTTTAATTTAATCTGAGACGCTGCTTTATCAAAGGCTGTCGAGTAACTGGGGACAGATTAGCCTTGTAAACTCTACACACCATAAGGCACCATTAAATTGCCTTTTAGAGATGATATGGCTGAAGCAGTGAAAAGATAGATTGCCACAGTCTGTAGAACTTGGTTTGGCTCTAATGGGAAAACCCAAAGCTACTTCTCCATTTTAACTGCACCATCTCTGAAATATAGCAGAGGAAACATTTACCTTTTGCACTGACACACAGGAAACAGAGACCAGGTCTGCACTGCACATTTGAGATGAGCTTTACTGTTGAACTTTGGCCACGAACCTACTTCAGGTATTGGGTCAAAAAGAAGCAAGTTTAGCACAACTCTTTGATGGGGGGGATGGAGAGGGGAAGGCAACAAGAAACGGAGCTGCTACCTTTCACAGCTGGTTTTAATGTGTTTTATATCACCTGAGGCCAATATGCACCTCATGAACACTTCATTAGGGGTTATATTGGTGATCAGAACACAGGAACAAACCTACCAAAGAGAACAGACTACAGCCTCCCTGTGAATCTCCAGCATAATGTGTAAGAGCTGTCCTTAAATCAAGGTGATAAACAGGGAAGCAATGCAGCAGGTACTGGCCTCAAGCTGTATTTGTTATCTTTCACCTGACAGTGAAGTCTATCTCTCTGAAGATCTTTTCCCCTCGTCTCCTCTTCTCAGCTGAGACTATATTACACCTTCCAATCAAGCAATCAGGTAATCAGGCTTCATTATTTTTCAGAGAGTACATTGGACTGGTTACCTGCTAAGCACAGAGCCTCAGATTAAAATCATACACATTGAGGCATGCAGCTGTTTAAGCAGCACCCTCACTTTCCAGCTGAAAATAGATGACTGGATCAGCACTACTAGCATGTTCTGTTCATGGGAGCCACATGTGGGGTTGAGTTTAAGCTGTCATTTCATGGGCAGAGAGCGGAAAAGCACATCACACTTCAGTCTCACCTGGGTTACAGCAAGTGTGAGTGCAGAGATGCTAAGAAAGGGCTTCCTACACTATTCTCTCATTGCATCTGAACAGCTGAATTGACTCCCTGTAGTCGATTCCCAGCAATAGTTCTGCTTACAAATAATTTAGGAAGTGGTAATGCATGATCAACTGATGAGGGGCATCACAACATAGTATATTCCTAAAAGTGATGGTTAACAATGCTTAGGAATACATCCGACCAAAAAAAAAAGGATGATGCAGGTAACTGTGGATTATATCAACCTACCAACTACATCTAAAAATAGCATCTCATTATTAGCAATTCTTCCCACTGTATTTGCAAGTGAGAACCTTCTGGTGCCACTGCAGAGGCAGTTCTCCATCTCATGGTGTTCAATATGTGACAACCACAGTATCATCAGTTCAGTTTGATAACTATGATTTGTAAGTTTTAATATCAGCCCTATCTATTACTGACAAATATTGCCTCTGTAAGTAAGATTTGTTTATTCCACTTTCTATGCTTTTTTTCTTTCCATTTATATGTCTTGGTCCACAGTAATGACTGAACCACTGACTAGTTGGCACAAAAGACTTATTTCATAGAAGTATCTCAATATATTCCCTGCAAGTTTAGTGAAAATGGGATATTCAGTAGACAAGAGGCAGCTCCTGTTAATACACCTCACTGAGAAGGCATAAATTAAAACTGGAGAGCCTACCCCTTAATGGAAGGGGAAAAACACAGAAGAAATTGAAAGACAGAGTGTTACAGTGTAAAAGCATACAGAAACTTGGACCACAAAATCCAACCTCAAGAAACAAAGCTGTGAAAAGCCTCTTCACTAACTCATTTAGCAACCTCTTCTTTTATTGACTGATACATTATGTAAGATAAAGCAGGTTCAGGAGAGGACATATTGGTTTATAATTCTATATAGTGTGTGACTTTGCCATCCTTACTCACAACAAGTAGCACTAACAGTGTGTCTGGAAAACTTGATTTAAAATACAGCAACTTTAAAACTCATTTCCCCACTTGTATATACACTGATGAGAGATTTTCAGCATTTGATAAATCACATTCTAGTGCTGGGAAAAAAAAAATGAACTGTATCTCTCCACTTTACTAGATGTTCCTATGCTCAGTACAAATCCAGTGACATTTTCTTATTAGTTCTAATTCTGTTTTCAACTCTATTACGTTAAGTCTTCAGACTTTTGATTCTTACATATAATTAAAATGTATTAGTAAATAAAACAATATAAACTAGCTGCACAACAGTATTTAAGAGTTCTCTTTTACCTCATTATCACATATTTCCAATGCTATGCTAGTGTATTTTAAAAGTCTGCATTTTGAAAAAAGACCTTTAGCACACCATGCTGTGTTAACTCAAAAGCGCCTAAAAATGTAGTTTGCATCTTCAGAAGGCATTTATGTGCATGGATTTCACATTATTGAATGTGTGTATCCTGGCTGTGTCCTCACTGCTGTCCACAGGTAATTATATTAATACATAACATTAGGCTGTTCATTGAAACTACTCAAAGGTTTTTGAAGGCCTTTCTATACAAAAAATATGTCTGTGTCTGGTAAAATAACAAAACCCTAAATAAAAAGATAAAAGATGCTTTAGCTACGAGCACTTACAGAATGTTTAAGAATGGGATTTTTTTAAAGCTTAATAGGGCAGTTTGTGTTCCTTAAATCTCTTTAAAGTTGCACACAAAGTGGCAAAAATTATATTTTACACAAATACTGAGTCAATGAAATCACAGTTCATTAGACAATAAAGGCCTCAAAGTGTCAGCTACTGACAGTGCAACAAAAATAATATGGGATCATTTTGTTATTCTAGCATACAACTTATCCTATATAACTTCAGGCCAAAAGTCTTCCTTTTCCTACAGGCAGATTCACAATCGTACTATTTATTACAATCCCATTCAGATGCTAACAATATAAAACATGGATATAACACATTCACAAATAAAAAATTATTTCCCAATTATATGTTGATTGTCTGTATATAATTGTCATCCCCTTTTCTCTGTCCCTTCCAGGTAATCCACACAAAAAATCTATGCAGAATTTTATATTCAAAGTCATAATGCGTATGGAGCATTGAAACAAAAGGTAGTTTAAAGAAGAAAAACTAATTAGTAAAACAAATGATCCAATATACAAAATTATATGTCAGAGGAAGAAAGAAAACATCTCAAAAATACATGAAAAAATACATATATGTATTTATTATATTTTTAAATTAAATTTCTTCATAAAAATTGTAGAAGCTGTATCTCCTATTGTCACTACACTTCAGCACAATATCAGCAGTAATTAGACAAACAATAATAATCAGTTTTTAACTGCTGCATATTTTTTCAATTCATAGTGCAATGTGCAAAAGACATGGTTCATTAATCTGAGACACAGCTTTACTAGCTGGACAGGTTAACAGTTATTAATTGCTCTTTTCTACTGAAGTTCCAATTAAAATCACAATGCTCTGAAAGGATCTCCCATCTCTTTTTATTAATTTGCAGCACGTAAAATTACCAAGCAAAGGGAAAGTTACATTTGAACTGTTGGAAGACCTCACTGTCACAACATCTTTATCACTGTAACAGATTGTTTGGGCAGAAAACTAAGACTTAGGATGCTGCAGGTATAATTAGATGCCACTGTCCTCTCAATTACCTATTATAATACAGAGCATTTGGAAGATGCAGTGGTAACACAAAACTCAAAGTGGAAAAAAACCCACCTACATACACATATCTTCATTTATATACCACTCTTCCAGATTGTGTATTTTTTAACAAGTAAGGTAGTAAAGGTCCACTTTGGTTTCAGTTTGATTTTTTTTAATTCTGTACTTAATGTTTAATCATGCTCCTACATTTCCCATCACAAAGATCTAGGGACAGTGTTCAAAGGAATTCTGTGGCAAAACTCTGCCTGAAGAGGTTTTGGCTTTTGCTGATGAATCCTCAAGGTACTATGTTAAGGTTGTAAAAGAGATGGAGGACACAGCCAGTTTAATGGCTGCTACATGGGGATGATGAAAAGAAATACATCTTTCCTTTCCAGCTCAAACACTGTCCTTGTCTAAGGAATGACACTATTGTTATACTGAACAAACAGGACTGGGAAAAGGATTAAGCTACATAAAACTTCAAAAAGCTATAAATGCATACATGGTGATACCATAAATGACAGGCTATTGCTTTAAAGGTCTTAGAAGGTGAAAAACATATTGCAATGGAATTTAACAAACTATTCCTGGCATCCAGTGACATATATAGGAACAATACAAAATTAAATACTTGCTCTGCATCATGGCAAGACCTTAAGACTTTGATGTAGCTACTAAAAGAGGAAGGAGAACATGAAGTGCATTTATTTGTGGAAAGAATCCGACATGCATATCGAAGATTTTATTAAAGACATTTTTATTAATCACTTTCCAAACTAAAACCATCTTTCTCAATTTAAAATTTTCATAATTTTGACCTTTTGATATCTAAAAAATTATTTATAAGGAAAGATTTCCCTTTTGTATTTCCTGGATGCCCTATGGAATGCAGGAAGAAAAGCAGCAGGGAAGGGTAAGAAACTTTAACCACAACAAAACTGATTCATGAAGGTTCATGAATATTGGCTTTTAGAAGTAAAAGAATAAGTTGTTTTTCCTTAGTGCAACTATTTTAAAAAGAAACCACTGGAGGGAAGTAAGGTAGGTTTCAACAGTCCTAGCCCATCAATTTGGAGCAGTAACAAATGTCCATAGTAGTTCAATCCCTTTTTGCACTATATGGGGCCATGAGGAGTCCTTGGAACGCTTCAGCCCCATTACAAGTGTTCTTGCAGGACCTGGAGCAACTGAGCTGTCATGCAATGAAATGTGCACCCTCAGCCTTCCCACAGACATCTCTCATATACCAGTTATCCATTACCACAAGGAGAGCTGACCCCCTTCATTCTGAGGTAAGCAAACAACCAAAACCCCCCAAGCACAACCACAACACGTTCTAATGTTGTGCTGAGGGAGCTGGGTCTGTTCAGCCTCAGGAAGAAATGACTGAGAGGAAACCACTCAGTGTCCATAAATATCTGAAGGGAAGGTGTCAGAGGATGGACAAGGCTCTGCTTCGTGGTGCCCAGCAATAGGACAAGAGGCAACAGGCAAAAATGGATGCACAGGAAATTCCACCTGAATATGAGGAAGCAAAATTTTTAACATCGTGGTCCTAAATGTGGTATTAAGCTTATCAAGAACTGAATGTTTTGTCCTGTACATTTTCATGTTTGCTGCCTGCTCATCGTCTATACAGTTTTATCAAAGAGAAGTAATTTGTTACACATCAGCAGTTTTTAAAAATGGAATTTTTCACAATAGGGTATTTGGGCAATTAAACATAAACCAGATATACTGCCAGTTCCCTGCACTAGATTTTAGCAACTTTTAATACAGATTGAGTGCATATTTTATTGCCAGATCTTGCTTACCACTGCTAAGAAATTCACAATGTTCAATCTAATTAAAAATGAAATTGAACTACAATTCCCTAGAAACAAGGGCTGATTGGACTCAATAAGCTTTACTTAATTTATTTCAGAAACAAAATAATTGAATTGCTTACAGTCCAGAAAAAATGCTTCATTATTTGATGAGTATATAATACAAAGCCTTTCATATTGCTATTGCATTCCTACATCTTCAGGAAATACTACTCACTTCTAAATAAGCATGTAGAGGAGCACTGTATGTATAATAAGTATCATTAAATATTCAGTAAACATTAAAAAGAAAAAAAACCCAAGCTGGATGAATGTCCAGATGAGCAACCTCCAAAAAGCCAATAGCATTTCCCTGTTCATACTGAAACTGTTGTTTCTGATTATGTTTATGGTTATTTTAGTCTATGTTTGGACTCTATTACAGAGAGAATAGAGTTGAACATCCATCATACCAAAAACAATTACACAAAGATATAATTATAATTTTGCTAAATCATCAGGAATAAACTGATTAGACCCTTTGTTGTATTTTATGCATTCTACTCAACTTTTAATCCAAAATTCACCAAACAGCCAACACAGTCACGGGCCTGAGTCAAATCTGCCAATGTCTCCTTACTTTTTTTTTTTTAAATTTATTTATTACTAATTTGTTTTCCTACCACTGGAAAAATGAGGTAAGATAGCAAATCCAATTTTCAAACACTATCCTCAGCACAGGACACTCCTCACACAAAAAGCTCTGCTGTCACCTCACTCTTCTAACCTTGTGCAGGGCACAAAAACCTCAGAAGGTTTTCTCTGGTGAGGCAGCTGCAGTTTCACTGTGCCAGCAGACATACTGTTACCAAAACCATTCAGGGTACCTGGTCCAAACTTCAGGGGGGTTTCAGACCTCTGCAGTCCTTTTCTTCTTTCCAGTCTTGAACCAAGCCCAAGCTCCCAGTCAGGAGACACCTCAACCATAGCATCACAGCTTGGTTTGGGTAGAAAGAACCTGAAAGATCATCTAGTTCCAAATCCCCTGTCCACCCTGCTAGACCAGGTTGCACCAAGCCACATCCAACCCGGCCATGAACACTTCCAGGGATGGGGCAGCTTCTCTAGGCAACCCGTGCCAGTGCCTCACCACCCTCATAGTGAAGAATTTCTTCCTAATATCTAATCTAATCCTGCCTTTTGTCACTTTAAAGCCATTCCCCCTGTCCTTTCATTCCATGTCCTTGACAAAAGTCCTTTTGTGGCTCTCTTGAAGCCCCTTTAGGTACTGAAAAGGGCTCTAAAGTCTTCCTGGAGCCTTCTCTTCTCCAGGCTGAACAACCCAAGCTCTCTCACTTTGGTTGCACTCTACACTACCTGGCTGCACTTCTGACCTCTTCCAAGCACTGCTGAACCACCTCAGACCACTGTCTCCTTTGCACTTACCCACACTGGGTCTCCATAAGGAAGGCAAGTGTGTTCAGAAACCAAAACCTTCCCCCTGCAGCCTCCAGCCCCACAGAGTGCTGTGGCATCAACCTACAGCAAAGAGGGTTCCTTCACTCCAGAAGAGCAGCACTCACCCTGCAAATTTGCCATGGTAATCCTTTATACTCAGTAAATAGTGCCACAAATAAAGACCTTTCCCAAATCTTCGTTCACGAAGACTGGCCACAAACAAAAAGTGTATTCAAGGGACTTCACCTGTCATTACAGGAAGAGCTATTAAATAGATGTGTCAATTTAAAGCTATCAGTGGTCACAGATACATTTGACTGAAGTTGCAAATCTAAGTTTTGGCATACTTGCCTCCAATTAAGTAACTAAGTTATTCTCACACTTGTTTTTTGTTAAATTCAAGGCTGTACACTTACAACAAAAACTGATGGCAGCATCATACTAGCCTCAGGGGAAATAAAAATAAATCTAAGTACACTGTGAGTACACATCAGGTAGGCCTACACAAGGTAGACCTTAGACATTTAATCACCCCAGACCACCAATCAAAGCCGAAGTACACACAAAAAATGGAGACAAAAATGTGGGAAGATTTCACCTGTCTAGCTTCTAAAATTACTTGTTAAATAATCAGTAAGACTAAGGGAATACATAACCAGAGAGCAAGGGAAATGCCTATTTACATAAACCCCCCTCATTGTGCAGCATATGAAATGTACACTCATAATCTTTTGATTCTCTCTACGGTCTTTTCTCAACTAAAATGTAGCCCATTATTTGGGATATCCTTGGGGTACCTGGAATATATATTTTCCACTACTGACAATGAAAGTTAGTAGCGTTGAAATGCAAACAGCCCAAGCCATCCTTCTGTCTCCAAGATAAAAGCAGAATTGTGACTTTTCTAGCTCCATGAGTGTAGATGTTACATGGTATCCATCAGCATCAGCAGATGTTCTCAAAACCCACATAACAATCAGTCATAGATTTTTAATTAAGGCTCATTTGCCGCCCCAAGTAATTGCACATTAGGACGACTGTTAGATTGTTAAAATACAGCTGCCTTCATTGGACCTGTGCAAACCCAATGCCTATTCACTTATTTATTATCCAATTATTCTTACTGGAAGATTTTAGTATTTTTTTAAATACAAAAAACCCCAAACCATATTCTCTGCTCAACTCTTTCCTGGGCTATTACACTGCATCCATGCTTTTAAAATAATGCCTTCAATGTAATATAACAGTTTCTTTTGAGACTGTATAACACTGTTATGTATTTTTAAATTTACATTTGGCTTAACTTTATGTTTCTAAGTGGAACATATAATGATATAGTGTGTGCTATATGTAAGCCTCGGGCATATCTACATATCAACTAGGAAAACTGCATATTATTAATTGGTTAATGAATATTTTAGTTTCATTTATGGAAAAGAGCAGTGTTTAACTACTTGGTTAGCATGCCTTTAAGTAAATCAATACTCAGAAAGAATTTATTTATCTTCCTGATTAGAAAAATAGTCACAAACCAGGAATGATAAAAGAAATTATCATAAAGAATGTGCCACAGTGCATAAAATCATTTCAAGAACTCTAAATATTAAAGAAGTTATTACAAACCTTAGCAATAAAAGTTCTTTATAAATTATCAGTACTGATTTCCACTCCTAGGCTCCCCTAGAAATTTCAAAATTAAAAACTAGGCTAGTTTTAATTTTGTTTCATGACTGACATTTCAGCAACTAGAATTTTTTCCACAAGAACTTATTCATGAACTGTGCCACACAGAACACACCATGAATGCATCTCTCATATTGAGCATCAAGGTTTACAGCAGAATATGTAATATACTGAAGTACCACTTTATGTATAACTCCGGTACAGCAAAACTGCAGGTAATCTACACAAAAGATACAACAGCTGAAAAAGCCAACATGTGCAGCTTTTGTGTCTTCCCAGGTCCTTTTTTTTCCACTGCTTTCCACTCAGCACAACAGTAAAACAGAGCTCAGCCTCCTCCTGTGACCTACTAAATAGCCCATTTCACCAAAATGAAATAGTAGAAAGAGCTACATGAAGGAGGTCCAAGGTTGAAGTACTTGATGAGAACAGGGAAGGCAGCTGTATTAGTTTGGCAGTCACAAAGCACTACAAAGTCATTCATTCACCAGCAGTTGAAAAAAAAAAAAAAGAAAGAGAAGCCAAACCAACAACCCCCAGCTCCTTCTTCAATAACACCAGTATACAATTAGTTCCAGAACATCAATCCAAAATTATGTCCTTGCCTTGACTTAAAAAATAGAGTGAAAAATATAAAATGTGAAGAATATGTCTCAGTTACTGACATAAAGATTTTCTTTGCAGTGATTAGGAAAGGAAGACCCCAATACCAAGACAAGGTCATACAAAGGTTGGTTAAGAAAGATGAAGTCGTAACACTATTGCTCTGCCACTCTTCTCCTCAACTAGGTCATTGACAGCAGCCACAGTAAAGTGATTTTTGTCTTGCTCTGACAATTTCTTGGGCAAGGCAAGGAAAAACCAAAAGAAAATACCCTTTGAAACCTTTTATGTTAAAAACAAATACTGTTCCCTCTAATGGGCCCACTGAAAAGATTTAGCGCCACTTACAGCTCCTGCAACTCCACTGAGCTGACTTCTAAATGACAAACACAGAAGATTGCAGTTAGAAGATGAATGAAAAAGAAACGCAGTAAAACTCATGATCAATCAATTTCTGTTACACCACTGTTTCCTCTTGAGACAGAACTTTCAGGAAAAGTCTTTAAAGAACACACAACTTTACTCTGGAAAAAAACTCCACAACACAAAGCCAAACAAACACCAAACCAAAAAACCCTGAAAACCTAAATAAAAGCTCAACCCAACACAATGTTATGCTGGAGGGCCATGCAATGAATGAATGGTCTGACACAGAATGAAGATGACATTCATATCCCCTGGTGTTTTGCCCAGGATAGGAACCTATACAAAATGAGGGAATATTTCCAAGTTCAGAAAAGAATTTTCTATTGTAACATCTTTGCAAATGAGACAGAGTGAAAAAAAAAAAAAAAAACCAAAAAAACCCCCAAAAAAACATGAACAGAAATTTCTGTTCTCACCCACCAATTTCTTCTCTCTGGCAGTGATGACTAAATCTTTGTACTTACTATTGCTTGTAACTGGTCAAAAAGGTGAAAGGCAAGCCAATTCAGGGTTACACAGCAAGCTTACTTTTGCATCACTTATTAATGAAAAATGCAACTCTATCCATTCCATTTAGAAAATTGGTAGTTACTGAGATCATCGTGCTAAGCCTGCATTTCATTGCACCAGCTGTACATGAGCCCTCAATTTCAATAAATTGGTAAAAAACCAAAAGTCAGGCTTTGTGACCTTGTATTTGTTGGTCTCTCAAGCAGCAAGTGATGGGACAAGAGGCAACTGCCTCGAGTTGCATCAGGGGAGATTCAGGCTGGACATTATGAAAAAATTTCTTCACAAAAAGGGTTATCAAGCTCTGATCAGGCTGCCCAGGACAGTGGTGGAGTCAACATCCCTGGCAGTATTTAAGAGGACATGTAGATGTGGCACTTCAGGTCTTGGCTTAGTGGTGGCCTTGTCAGTGCTGGGGGAATGGTTGGACTCAACAATCTTAGAGGTCTTTTTCCACTAAATGATTCTATGGTTCTGTGTGTACAAACCTAATTCTCTCAGGAGATGAAAAATATTTAATATACACATATTTGGTTACACAGTTATGATTCTTTTTGATAATAAATGCTAAAGAATAACCCTAAAAAAGACAAAGTACATAAATAATAGTAGAAGAAATTCCAGAATTTTTGAAGAATTATAGAAGTAGACACAAGTTAGACCAACAGAGAAGCAAATTAATTAATACCATCTTTCCAACAGGAGCCTATATGCCAATAGGAGACACCATATAGCCAAATCATTCTGTAAAGATACATAAAGCAGGATGACAGGGGTTTTAAAATCTAATTTCCTTTTTTTTGGGTTTTCAATAGCATTTACTAAACTGTCCTTTCAGACAAGATACCTGAAGAAAATGATCTGTTCACATGACACTCCATGAAGATACCGAGTTAAGAAGGCAGCTCTGACAGTAAAACCCTTCTCTAACACTGCTCAGCTCTTTGCATCTCTTAAGGTAATCTCTGAATATTAGAAAATAACTTAATACTTTGAAGTCGGTCCTAGAAGTAATTATATTAATTTAATCTCAGAGTCACTGATGTTGAGTTCTGGGCTTGCCATCTACGATAATTTTCTGGAACAAAGTAGCTGCAAGTTTCTAGAAGACTCTCTTTGTTTTGGAGGGGTATTGGTTTTTGCATTTTGCTTTTTTCCCCCCCTCTTCTCTCTTGGAGTGTAATTAGAGCATAGGGTTTTAGCAATGTTAAAAAACATATTTATTCCTAGTATCTATAAATATATTCAGAGGCAAACCAAATCATCATGTAACACACCCTGACCATGAGATACTGACTAGCTTAATTCAGAAAAAAAGGCTTAAAATTTGTTTGGGTGTTATTTAAGGAGCACAAATTCATCAAGAACTCATTCTTATTATACTGTCTATTAATCTTGAGGTCAAGAGAAAAATTATCTCTTTCTAACACCCTTAAAGGAATGCATTTAGCATGCAGCTGGCACCATCAGAATTCCATCAGTGACTTTGGGCTGTTCATATTTAGACTGAAGGTGGAATATTTTGTGTAGGCTGTTATATTCTTTTTTTTTTTTTCCCCATAATGGAAGAGCATTAGCAGAGTTTTAAATACATTCTTTCCCAAATGTGCAATTCTATATCAAGAAATTGTAAGTATCTACATGGTGGAACTCATCACCACAGGATATTGCAGAGGTAAGTACAAACAGACTCGGAACTGGAATAGACCAGTTCATGGAATACTCATTAGTATAATCAAATCACCACAGACACCTTCTCCACTTCAGGGAGTCACACCTATGATTGCCATTTTTGGGAAAGATACACCAGGGGAAAAAGAATTACTTCATACTTGCTTTGTAACCCATCCTCTTGCCTTAAGCACGAGCCGTGTCAAGTAAGGATATCAGGCTGACAGAGGACATTTCTTATGTTATGTTCTCACAGTAAAAGGAGGAGAGATTTTTCTGTTCAATAAGAACTTCTTGACAGGAGACTAAGCAGCCAATCATTCTGGGTGAGTGACTGTCTGTGCATTCCATGGCAAAAGTATTTCAACAATAACAGCACTATGTGATGGCCACGACCTTATCATCATGTGAGAGTTTTACCTGAATAAACACCAGCCACAGCTTCTTTTGCTAAAGGGCAATTGTTCCTGTAAAACGTACTAAGCAACACAGTTAAATATGTTCTTTATATTAAATAAAGTGAGTTTTAATGTGCTTAAAGATAAGATGGTGTTTCTATATTCTTCTGGAGCAAGAGCAGAATGTTAGAAATCTCGCTGTAGCAAGCTTATCTTTTTACTGAGAAATAAATGTTGTCATATAAACAATCAACGTAATTTCTTTCACTTACATAGAATTTTTTTTCAAAATTAAATAATGTACTGTAAAGTTTTATTCTGATTGCTTGCTGAACAGAAAAATGGAGAAATAGGCAATTTAAGCTACTCTTTGCCTGTTGCGACTGCTGTCACCAAAGTATTGAACAATTCTGCACTGTTGGCAGGTCAGAAGCAAATCTTATTTTCTGAATTTTCTGTATGCCCCGAAATGACTACACCTTCAAAGAAAATAAAGCATGTTGAGTGACAATGTCAGATTTTGTCCTTGCAACTTTCAGTTAATCTGTATGGCGCTCACATCAAAATTCATCCCAGTCAAATCTACTTGCAAACAATATAAATGAATAAATTAGAATTTAAATTAAGAATTAATTAAAAAAATAAATTTGTAAGACTCATTTTACACTCCCAAAAGGTTCAAGTTTTCCAGAAAAAAAGTACATGCAAAAATGAAAATGAAAACAAAAGGCATTTGGAAACAGGTTATATTGTATGTACAAATGTCACAACAAAATAAATTTGTGTATGAGAGTTTTAGATGCATGTTTTTCAATACTAAAATCTTAACCTTTCCTAAATAGTTATTTTCTGATGAATTGCATTACACTGAAATGGAACAAAATGCAAATCAAATACTCTGGAGTGGAAATTTCTGTACTTTTATCATACTCTGTAACACACTTCCAACCCCACTTTGGTTGATAGGGCAAAAGTCATCTTTTAAAGATGCTTCCCTTTATGTCAAGTGTGAAGCACCACGCAAATAGGATACTTACACTCCTCTTAGATATTTCAAAACAGGAAAGATAAATACACAGTGCTTTGAATGGAACTGCTGCTACATACTGTTCCTAGGCAGGAAGAGGAGGTTGGGTCACAACCCTCCTTAATGCACTCCAAATGTCTTCCCTTTTTAAGGTACCTGTGCAGCACCTTTCCACGGAGACAACTTACACTGCCAGACACAAGGAGAGCCCATAAAACCTGCTTAAGCCTCCACATTTATCTGATACTGGAAACAGCAGATCCAGCCTATCACACATTTACGTGATCAACTGCAATGCCAGGAGGGAATTTAAAATTAAGATGGAACACATGGGTATTGACAGACAGTAATTTCTACACACTCAGATGCTCCGAACTAATTAATTTCTAATTGGTCATAAAGATTTCTTAAACCTAGAATCCAAGAACGGCCTGAACCAGCAGATGTGCCTTTTTTATGGTCTATAATATGATAAACAGGAACGGGACATGGTCAGGTGGTTAAGTGGATTAAATGTTATCATATTTCCTCTGAGATTACAGTAGGAGGTCTGACTGAAATGAGTTGTCAGGTCAGTTCCCCAGTGGACATTTTATTTCATAAAACCATCACATATAACTGAAAACTGATATAAAAGGCCATATAGTCAGTTCCTACTCCCGGGAAAACCAAGATTGACTCAGATGTGAAAAATATGCTTCCATCTTATTGAAAGGGAGGTCTCTCTAGGTCACCTCAAGGTCATTTCTGAGGCTGTGTGGTAAGAGCTCTTATGATGTCTGCATAATAACTTACAGTGGAAAAACATAAATAACAGTTCAGCTGTCAGTGCAGGCACTCCTCCAACCTTCACAAAATGCAAACATACTGTCCTCTCTCTAAAATATTACCTGTATCTAGAAATAACTGGGCTGCACTGACAAATCTCAGCCCATGCACATGCTATGATTATTTACAATTACAAGGCTATCAGCACCAGCTGAGTGAAGGTTTGGGTTTGTTTGGTTGATGGGTTTTTTATCTGAAGAATTTGATTTTTAGAGAAATCTAAAATGTACAAATGATGTGAAATTTGAAAAAAATAGTGAAAAATGGTGCTAGTTACTATATTACATCCTAAGCCAATCAAGGAAAGTAGCCCCAAACACTTTTAACTTAAGGTTCCAGTGACTGTGATCATGCAACTTTTGTCTTCTCTCCCAGTGAACATAAGGAAGTTCAGGAATCTTTTTGTTTGCAACAACCTTGATTGAGTATATGTATCGAAAAGCATCCAAGTCAGTGCTTTAAAAAAAAAATATATATCAAAACAATCAATCGTGTTGAATGATCACAACTCCAGCTTCAAATACAGAGAATTAATTGCTCTCAGCAAATTACTTAGAATAAAATCAATATGAAAAACAGACAAACAAAAAAATCACAAAGAAAAACCCCCAAAACCAAACGCAAGAACTAAACCCAATTAGAAACATAAGCACGTAGTAGGATAACATATAAATCAAAGTAAGCTGCCATTTCCTTAGATCTGGAGAAAACAAGACAATTGTAACTTTGTTGCCCGTGTTGTTGTTTGTGAATTATTCACTCAGACCTAAAGAGAAAATTAGAATGCCTGAGTTCTCATATTGAAATGCACAATCTTCTCCTGTTAAGAGAAAAATATGTTCACAGTGGAAGAATTGCCTTCTGCACAGAAGGTTAGTTTAATGTTTTGGCAATCGAAACAAAATATTCCAAGTAGTTACTGCTGTACTTGCAAAGAGAGTGCCAATTATATTTGTAATGATGGACTTGGTGTTTTTCTTTTCAAATTCATGCACAGGCAAAAAGAGGCTCAAATGCCTAAGAGTGAAATTTTGACTTTGGTGTTCTATGGCTTCTTCAGCATAATGCAAACAAAGAGAAAATTAAAAGATGTAATGCCAGAAGTCAACTCTTCCCTCCCCAGAGAAGACAAGCAGTTAAATATTTTAACCATCCACGCTCCGCAAAATCCAGCTACAGAAGATCTCAAAAGAACAATTCAAATAACCCAAGGGAAAGTAAGAAAAACCTTCCATAGGCTATTGCATGCAAAGTATAAAACTCTAGTTCCCTGGATGCCAATGAAAAGGTTGGGTCTCAGCAATCTGCAAGGCCACATTTCTACTCAAAGCTCTGATCACACGGCAAACTGCAGGTGTGTTTGAAAGGGCAGAACTCGGATTTTCACACGTAAATAAATCACAAGTGCTGATTCTGTGAACAAAGGCTCACAGATGAGTGTCCAAAGCAATGCAGAACCAGTGCAAAACAAACCAAAGTCTGGATCTGGCCTAAAGTAGGACCAGCTACAAACCTATCTCTATTCAGAGAACCCAGCGGGTTACTGAACCATTTCTTTTTTTTCTTAAACTTAACTGCATTTTAACTTAGCTGCATTTTAAAGGACAGATGACTAAAAAGAGCCACAAGGCATGAAAATCATTCTTCAGTGAGTAATCTGTGACATCCTGGTTTATCAAAAAAAACCCTTTGATTCTAGGAATAGAACCATTTACTTCTATAATTTCCTAAATAAAGTTTTAGATAAATACTTTGTTCAAGACTAATGACTTTTGATACCTTTCAAATCAGTTCACATATATGTAAA
Organism: Platyrinchus mystaceus; assembly: GCA_035041135.1. Lineage (NCBI taxonomy): Eukaryota > Metazoa > Chordata > Aves > Passeriformes > Tyrannidae > Platyrinchus > Platyrinchus mystaceus. The sequence continues at coordinate 5,702,261 of JAWWLV010000011.1, read as the reverse complement.
TAAACTGATTATTATAAAGTACCCTGAAATGAGGAGAAAAAATCAGTAACTAATATAGAACATACCATACAATTCCAACCCACTAATGAATAAGGAGAAGATTTAAAAAAGAACTTGTTGCTTGAAGAAAGATGACCTTTTCCTCCAGCCAGTTTTCCAAAAAAAACCACCAAATAAGCAGCATGTACAGTGCTGGTCTGTACCTCTCCTTTCAGAGGTGTTTGAGTGGGCAGTTCTGATGATCACTGGCATGGGTGGCATTGCTTTACCTAGTCCTGTGGCTAACACTTGCAAAGAACCAACACTCAGGTAGACCTGTTCTGGCAGGATGAGATTTTTTATATTCATTCCTCATCTCTACTCAAATCTCTTGGATCTTCCATTTTCTTTTTCCCTTTCTCAGCTGTTTTTGAAATCAAACAGCATGTGCTGGAAACACATGAGCTGGAAAATGGCCCAGATAATTTGTCTGTCAATGGCTCTTATGTGAAATCCAAGCTCAACTAATGCAAAAGACCAGCTCAATTAGCAGCCTGGGTAGAAGAAAATGCCTGTAATTCCCTACATAAGACACTAAAAAAAGTGTCAAGACTACTAGCAGAAGTGTGACCAAGGCATCTGCAGGAAATTTTAAAGGTTTAGATTTTATGAAGGAAAGACCAACTAACTGGTAAGTCTTTCCCATCGCCCTGCACACAAGTAGCTGATCAGCTGTGTGGATTTAGGGCTCCAAGGTACGAATTGAGGCAATGGATACCTTTGCTCAGCTCTGCTTGAGAACAACTGCCTCATAGCAAAGCCATTTCACTTGACTTTGCACCATTTAGCAGGACACAGCACTCAGACAGTAAATTGGATGACTGCATTTACTACTCATTTTTAAGGGCTTGATAAAGTAGAAAATTATGCTTGGATTTCACACCTTTAAAATGTGACAAGGGCTTCAGAAGCCCCCAGAATGAATTCTTTATGAATCGACCATTGTCCATGTTTGAATGGAAGCCACTTAGTGTCTCACCCAATTTAAGCCTATTGCACTAAAAGGAGGAGACCTCCTATAACACTGGTCACCCCTTTCCCTCAGGAAATAGAAATTCATTTTGGGAGCTGTGTCAATTTTTCAAAGGATACATTCAATACCTGTAATGAATGTGCAATTAAACACCCAATTGAGTATATGAATATTCAGAATTATTTTCCCAAGAGAAAATTAAGCGTTCAGGATTACTGAAGATAACAGGACTATGTACCGAGTCAAATTGGTAAGAATTCAGTGTTTGATTCAGCAGCAGGACTTCAGACATTTCTCTATCAATCCAGAAGAGAAAGAGAGATTAGGAACTGCAGATGGGAACACAAGTAAATCTGCAAAACAGAAATGGCTTCTCAAAACATTCAGGAAAATTTTGTGGCATCAGAAATGCAGAATAATCGATACCTACTTTTGCTCATTAACTTACATATCCCCTCGTTTACTCTGCTAATAGCACATTTCTCCTTCCATGCAAACAAATCCAAGGGTTTGTAAGCAAAAAGGAAATGAGTAATAACCAGAAGTCCTTTTACTGATGTAACCAAAATGTTAATTACTTGAGAATATTGACAAGTTGTACTATAATTATGCTTCCTTCCAGACATCAATTGCTCTTCTCCTACCCCACCCCGTACATATTCTTCTTACTGCTTACAAGAGCAAATTACTTTCTCCCATTTATACTGTAAAAAGTAGAATGAGAGCTCCCTCTTTAATTTACTGCAGTGCACTTGACTAAGGGGATAAGAGAGCAAATTTTTGTCAACTATTTCATACTCATCTGGACAGATACAGATTGGATTTACAAGTGCACAGGCACTGTTTCACTTTTAGGTTGTACAGGTCACAGTAGATCATCCTTCAAAGGTTGGACGAAGTAGGAGGAAAACTGACATGTTCAGCTAAAAATTATTCTGGGCAGTAACAGTCTTCTAGGAACTGAACACTAGAGCTCAGTGTTGGTTCCAAACAGGAGTACAAAGCCACTGTTTGTGGTTTTCCACTTCACTGCTTTTTTAGTCACCAACTACAGGTTTCTCGAGTCGGTATGATTTCTTGATTTGCTTTCCCAAAGTACCTCACACAGAGGGGAAGATGTATCACAGCTGGTACTTTTAATTTTTATTTATTTATTTTGTAGCTATGTTTTAAACTCAGTTTTGCAAAAAAAAAACCCCTTGAAATATGACTTCAGGATGAAGCACTAAGCGATAAACCTGTGCAGACAGACTTGTTTTTTAACTCTGGTATGTGTCCTCAGTGGGCTGGGGGTGCATTTCTTAGTTGATCCAACATAGAACAGCCTTATGATATTGAGGCAGGATGTCTCCAGATTCTCTAATTAGCTATTATGGTCCATTCCTTCTGTTCAAAGGGACAAAACCCCACTGTTATCAGTCAAAGCAGAAGGAATATAATTGAGAAATATGTCTACCACTCTCTTACATTTCTCACTTTCAGGTGAAGGAAGGCCAATGGTCTTTCTTCAAAACAAACAAAATTTCTCAGTAGTCACTAAAGACTAAAATACCTTGTATATCATTCCATGAATCATGAAATCAGGAAGAGGTAAACATATTACTAAAATAATCATTCAAAACACAGGATTGACAAGTGTGAAACCTGAATTACATAAACAGCTTTTTTGTATAAACTATTGTGCAGTAAGTTTTTTGAAGGCCTGGGCAGAATTTTTTTTACAGAGGAAGTAGAGAATAAATTAAAAGGAACCATTCCTTAGACTGTATGATATCCAAAAGATTAAATAGACTGTTTGAGGAAGGGGAAGGTTAATAACACAAGTACACTAAATCTAATCTTTGAGGGAAGAAAAAAAAAGGATAAGGAATAAAACCAACTAACTTGAAGGAGAGAATCTCCGATAAACTCAGGGGAGAAAAAGGCTAAGGAAAAAGGACCACAAAACAACAAGGTAAGAACCAGCATATTAATTTGGCTAATAAGCAAAATCTGCTTCAATAATTTGAATGAATCAACTTGAATTCAGTTTGGATTATCATGAGGAGCTCTCAGGATTTTGGGAGTAAAGATGAGATTTTAAGAGGATGATAAATTAGAGAAAACCTGAGGATTCCAGTGGATGTTACTAGATGATCCCCTCAGATCCAGATCTCCAGATATAGTTTTAAATTATTCTATAATTTTCATTTATACTACCTATATGTATGGCTTGAATTTTCAAGAAAGGCTTTAGGCAACGATACAATATCATTGAAAGTCCAACAGCACTCACATGGGAAATGGGTATATAAAGAATTTAGGAGCCCTGGAAAAAATTCCATCATACAAAGAAAGCCCACAAGAAAACCCAACCAAACCCCCAGTGTCCTTATTAATGAAATGCATATAAAGGGTTTATGTTCCCTAAAAATGTTTGGGTTTTTTAATACAGTTTTATATGTACATTTATATGCACACACTGTATATATATGTGTGCATGTGTAAATAAATGCATATACACATATCTTTGTGTGTTATATATAGGGAGGGAGGAAGGGGTGGAAGGAAAGAGAGTCCTAGTTAAATGGAGATTTACAATGTGAATTGTAATCTTCACAATTATATGTGCTAGCCATAAAAAGTACTAGAGAGAAAGAAACAAACAGTAGACAGTAGAAAAGTGAAATTAGTTTTTCCAAAGTAAACTTATTTAAAACTAACACAGTTATTAAATTGAAGCCTTTTTTGCAAATTGCTTTATTCTGGGAATCTTTAATATTTTCCATTTAGCAAATCCTTATCCGTAAGGGCCTGCCAATAACCTCTGCATAAACATCCAAGCATCCACATTCCTAAACTTTATGACAGTTAAAAAGCAATTTTATGAATATTTATGAAGGCAGTAAATTATTAAAATAAATATAGATATTTACAGGGTGGAACAACATCTTCATTTAATGGATGTGGAAAAAATGTTAATATGTGAACATTTTAAAGATGAAGTGGTTTAGCCTTCAGGGCTTTTGTTACTCTATTAAAAGTTAATTTAGGACAAAAATTATGGCTTTTTCGTGAATTGTAACCCCTAAAGATTAAGTCATGATCAAGACTCACAACATTTTTCAAAAAATTAATTTCTTAATGGTTTTTCCAGAGGCTGGATATCGAAACCACTGTGCAGTTCTCTCAAAAGAAACCAGGGGAGGCTTTTTCAATGTGCTCACAGTGGTGACACAGACCAGCTTTAGAGCAGAGGAGCTGGGGGATACTGAGGTGGGTTTCTCCATCCTTCTGTCACCACACATTTCCTACACTATTAGAATATGTTCTCTACAAACACAGGGGGCAACTCAAGGTGCTCTTTCTCAAGAAGGTGTTCTACATCACATGAGCGATTTGCTTAAACACTAGGAATAAACTTCATCATCTTTCCCCCCGTTTATAGATCCTCCTGGTTGAAGGACATCGGTGGTCTGCCCTGACCTCCTGTGACTGGCTACTCAACCTCACCAGTGATCCCAACAACCTGAGTTCCACTGACACATCAATTTCCCTGCTAGCCAGAACACCAGGAACAGGTCACTTTCAATCTCAAGGTGTGAGAAAGCAAGGATTCTACTTTTTTTATTATGGCAGTTCACTCCAGAAGTTGTGCTTCACTTCTGTTCTACATTTGTCTCATTTCAGCTCCCTCCTTAAGAAAGTTTTTCCTCTTCCTTAATCCAGTCCCCTCTTAATTCAGAAACAATTCAGCTCTTACACGTTGTCTCAGACTAAGTCACAAGATCCCTTTGGGAGTTGTCACAGCAGTTTAAACTTTCTCCTTCTGTCAGTTTTTCAGCACTGTGAATTATTCTGGCTAATGAGACCAAAATGACTAGACCATGGCCATGCCAAGTTAACGTGTCACATGAGGACTCCCTGTGTGCTTCCCTGCTCAGTCTGCTGGCTCGATTCGTGTTGCCATAGGAAATTGTCCCTCCAGGTGCTGAGAGTAGTAAATTCCTAAATGTTTCAGTTGCATTTGAAAATGATTCTGCCTTTGCTGTACTAAAACTGCTCCAGCCCTTGAAGCATTTCTACCATTCTTTTCTTCCACATTTTATATTAATTTTATAGAGGAGTCTTGCTCGGTAACTGATCTTAGTGATGCCCTAACAATGGTAAAACCCCTTTCCCAAACCTCTGCTCCACTCTGATTTATGTACATAAATACATATCCCTTTTTTATCTATTCTTTTTATCACTGCAATGTAAACTATTTGGTTTGTTTTGGTTTTTTGTGTGTTCTTTCCCCCCCTCCTCCGAGTCAATGCTCTTGTTGCTACCCTGTTATAAAGGTAGGGTCCATGTTATTTCTCTTTATAGCTGTAACTTATGATGTGGCTGTAGTAACATATTGTTTGGTTGAAAAGATCTGTTTTAGGGGATTGAGATCTGTCTGCCAATGGATTGAGATTGGCTCTGCCAATCCTCTGCACATGTGCCCACGGCCCTCTTACCCTGAACAGAAACTAAGTTCTGTTTCAGTGGAACAGAAACACAATCCTCCCAATGAAATCTGAAAATCATATCCAATTACAAAAATTACCCCAGGTCAGACTTCTAAAAACCTTGGTCTCACAAAGCAGCTTAAATTTATGAACCTTACAAAACTTAATCAGAATTACTCATGTTAAAGACTAAACTGCATATTCTAACAGCACATTTAATTCAGGCTTTTCTGCATACTCCAAATTCCTTGTATATTCCAATTTCAAATTACTCCAAGCTCTGAACTCTGTCTGTTGTTTTCAATGTGTCTGAAGATATAAGAGATGGGCTCAGTCTAAAAGACAAAGTAGAACCTCTGAATTATTTTCAAACTTAATCCTTCCCCAAATTTTATACCCTATCCAATCTCCATATACTAAACCTCTACAGCAAAAACATTGTCATTAACACCTATATTTTTCCAAATATTCAAATTTCCATCACTTGGGCTTATATCTATAAACTATCCCCTTGCACATGAAGCTCTTTTCTACCAGCATATCCTTTCTGTTAATGTGATATAAAGACTAAAGAAATGTTGTTCAGTTTTCATGGTGATTTTTCTGCCAGCAGCAGTTTATTATTTCTTTCAGGCCTTTTTCAATGGACTCAATATGGAGAGAACAAACAGTAGTCAAGATAAAAAAAAAAAGCAAATTAAATACACAAAAGGGGGAAATAGAAAAAAAACACATGAAGAACAGCAGTTGTTGATGGCAGTAAAAAGAGAGAGAGAGAGAAAGAGAGAAAAAGAATACCCACGCAAGGGAAAATGCAAGCTGAAAAATAGAGACATGATTAGAAACTCTGTTACGAAGATTAAACCTTGGTGCAGGGTCTATAAAAATAAAACTCCAAACCAGAGCAAGATATTTGTGTATTATAAAGTAATAATAATGAGAAATTAAAGAACATTAAAACATGAAAAATACAAGCTAAATACAGAAATTAGAAAGAAAAGCAGTAAATATATATGTATATATAGCCACAGCTCTCTTATGAACTAGTGTTTTGTTTTAATGTGATGTAAAACCAAGCACATGGAAGACAGAGATAAGGAAAATATAGGGAGAGGAAAGTATCTGCTGAAACAGAAATGTGAGACTCAATAAGTGCAGAAACATAAACATTAGGGGGGAAAAAAGATACAAGAAGTGGATTTAGTGGTGAGATACCAGGGCTGTTTAAACCAGCAGGACTTGCTGTTTAAGGCAATTTTTCACTTCAAATATTCCTTATGAAATGAGAATCTATTTCTGATAACCTTTCTACATCTTCTCTTATGAGCAAAGTAAAGCTTACAATTATTTCACTGCCAAAGACAGACAATTCATATTTTAAAAAAGGGTAGTTTACAGCCTCAAAAAAAGGGGGCAAACTTCCTACCTGCATGAGGAGAACACAGAAAGTAGGTTTGGGTAATGTATTTTTAGCTCAGATCCTGAGTGTGCATTTGAAGTCAGCCCCCTGATCATACCACGCTTTGGTTCATACTGTATAACACACCCTGGACATGCAAAATGGATTCTTCTGGAACAGCAGATGAGCACCAGAAATGTAGCTGATGCACCTCAGCCAGCAAATAGCACATATTTGGGACCAGGCTACAGCCAACCCACACAAAAAGCTCCTGAGATGTGCCCTGCTCTCAGCACCACTTGCTTTCCCCTCCTCCTTCAGGCTGTACAGTTTCCTAATTCAGACACAGTGCATCCTCACAGGAACACAAACTGGTAAAAAATCCACCTCAGAGACAGTGCTGTTACAGCAAACTTTACATCTTTATCAAATTCTTACTTTATGAGCCCTGATTGCTATTTCATTGCTTTTGTCAGTGAAATGCAGGATCAGATCTATTGGTGGAAACGATGCGCAACAGCCGAGTTCCAGCAATGACAACTGACCTTTCACAGGCATAATTAAATTGCATCTAAATAATTTAAATAAACAGCTAAAGCTACTCAGTTGAAAATGGCATTTTTATTGAGACAAATCCTTTTCCTATAGAAAAAATAGCAAGTAGTTGTTTTCTGAACCTGTGTTGTAGTCCCAACTGTACTTTCTATTGTCAACAGAGCAGATCCTGATCCTCTTAATTGCAAGATCTGAAATCACTGCTCTTTTATAATTGCATTTGTTAATTTGGGAATGAATTAAGTATTTACTGGTCCAGTGTATCTTCTGAAAGTGAAACCAGCATTTTTGCTTATAAAATATTTGCAACAGAAGGCAGTTACTGGGCATTTGGAGTTTAAATGTGGTTTATATGTTGAGTCTATTATGTTTAATGTGCAAATGGATTAGTGAGCTCCTGCTCTGTGCTTTCTGCCAGCACTGGAGTTGAAGGAGAAGACGGACACACACGTACCCATGTGCAGCCCTCCCCACACATAATCTCAGCCAAAGAAGGGGAAAGGAGGGAGTGGAAGAAGAACATGGTGGCAAAGGCAAATTCTCCACACAGCAAGGCTGCATAATGCCCCAATGAAACCAAGTTACACTGTCATTTCTTAAATCCATAAACACTCATGTCAATCCTCCCACAGTGTATGCTATTGGTGATTACCTGGCAGCAGCACATCCAAGTGCTGGATGTTGGGCACAGCCCAGCAGGGCTGGGAAGACCCACAGAAGCCTGAGCTCAGGTGAGCATAGACTGTGCTCTGCCTCCTCCCACAATATGCTCAAACTACAGCCACCAAACCAAATACTAGGTGCAATTATGCAGAAACAAAAGTTTTCACTACACTGTTCTATGAACATTTTTAGGAGACACAGATCCAACTATTCCTGATGTCAGTTGCCTTTTTTTTGTTCCCTCGTGCTTTATTATTTCTTCCAGGGATTTCTTTATTTGCCAAAAGGCTTACAGTACACCCAGGAAAAATAGGGCAGACTATTGGGGCACTGCAAGATATGCAGCAACATAAATAACTGTAACACGTAAAAGGCACCACAGAGTGAAGTGATGAGTATTAAGGAGGAATGTGAATGCCATTAAGTCCTGACTTACTAGGATAGAATGGGAAAGTCTTTGTTTCAGTATTTTGGAACTGAAAAAAAGAACACAACAAAAGCCCCAAACAAATGAATAATTCAGCTAATAAGTAACTAGGTTCTGACTAACCTTATAAAGCAAAGGTGATTGTCCCAGCTTCAAAAGTGCAATTTTTTTGGTCACGTTTGTAATGGCTTGAATCCGGATCAGGTCTTCCACGGTCCCGTACTGCACATCAACAAGCTCTGCCTGCAAAGAGAAGACAAAGTTCAGGCTATACCTACAACCCCACATCACTGAGGGTGCTCCTTGCACAGAAACAAAGTTGTTTGTTTAAGTACAAGCACATGAGCAGAGTCCTGCAATTTCCCTACCCCAACTTCTCATCAGCAATACCTGTAATAGCAAAGAACTTGAGAGTGCAGTCTGACAGATAATTTTATGCAGTTTTCACTCACAGTCCATCAGCTGTGATAAAATCCCTTCTTTTTTTTTTTCTAGTGGTTTTAAGTGATGCTGATTCTGATGAGCACTTGCCCTCACTAGCTATAGGAATTTATTTGAAACTGTGTAACTCACTTCTCACTTCTGTTTATTTTCTTAGAAGGAATCAGTCTTGTAAAGCATTTCAGGAAATAAGTGATTATATTGGGCACTGATGAAAATACACAGATAACAAAAACTCCACCAAACATACACAATTTCGTGTGGTCTCATATGATTTCTGAGCAGCCTTCCTCAACTAATGAAGTATTTTCTTATAATCCATCAGTTATCCAAGCATTACTCAGATAACAATACTAAAAGTATAAACTTTTCTATTAACACATATTTTCAAATTCTTAGAGTTACTTCCAACTAAAATTGTTTAGAGCATGGAGATCTTCAGCTCTTCAGTTAGGACACTGCAAGAAAATATAGTAATGTTCTAAGTTATTAAATGTCAAGTACTGTCAGTAATGGAAAAATATTTTAAGATGTGTTTTCAAGGATTTTTTAAAATACATGTAATTCAAGAACGACCAAGGGCATTTTTCTCACACACACTTATAGTAATAAATTTTGGTGAAGACAAAGTAGGAGGATAATCAGTCTTGTACATTACTATTTTAGAGTGTTATGAAGCTCTCAGGACACTGTTGAGGACATTCTGGAACCTCTAAATCCCTCCACAGTGTTCACATAAAACACAAGTACAAGAAGACACAAGGATATTACATGAGTTTTTAAAAATTAAAATAAGAGGAGCAGTACAAGATGGAAAAGTTTCTCTTTCAGTACAGTTTGGTAACTTTAGTATGGATTCATTGGCAAAGGCAACAGTTCTGATTTTGGGTATCTCTACATGAACTGCTTAAATTCTAGCAACAGTTGTTCTGGATATGTAGGATGTGTGAAATTTTACTAGATTCCTGAACATGGGTATTTTAGGAAAGTATTTACCCTTATAAAACTGTATCTGAATGTTTTGTCTGAGTCTGCATCTCAACATTTAAGCTGAAATTGTACAAAAAATTTTGCCAAGGTTCCTGTCTTATTAAATGTATTCTTCTAAATTTTAAAGATAACAAGCTTCCAAGTCATCATGTAACATGTCATCAGTTCTATATAAACCAAGGATTTGTAAAGGTCAGCCCAAGTTATAAGACACTTCTGAACAGCAAATATCAGACTTAACACCAAATGCTGAAATTTAAGAACAGAAAAGCTTGCGCTTCATACTGTTTCTTCTAAACTATATGAGCGTTTTGATATCTAAAGAACTTGAAAACTATTTCATAAAAAAATTCAAATGGTGACTACAGGCTGAAATCCAAGATATATATTTTTCCTGTATGAACACAGTATTTGAAAAGTAAGATAAAATCACGTGAAGATTTTATACTAGTAGAAGGTATTTTATGTTTTACCTGATCTTCAGCCTCCAGTTATAAAGAGTTAACCTCAGATGAGGAAAGGGTATTAACCAGGGTACTTCCTTAACTTCATACAATTGTAGACCTTATCTTTCTCTTAATTTGTACCTACATATGTGTCAATAGATACACTTCAGTGCAACAATTATTAAGTGCCTCAGAAGTTTTATGGCTTGAGAGGTTATGGGAACTTACATCTAGGATTTCTAGGGATACTTCTGTCTAATTCCTTTGGACCCATTGCCTTTGCCACTTACCCTCCCAAAGCAACAATCCCAGCTTTCATCATTCATATAAGAGAAACTGCATTGAATTTTCGTGAGGCAAAATCAATGCACGGTGACATAACATAATGAACTATCAAGCCATTTGCTTCTCCAGTATGCCCATGTGAAAATGAGATCCCTGCCCATCTACATTCATGTGCTGCTCCTCTGCACATCACCAGCTGCTTCTCTAGGGTGCTATCCACTGCTCTGTAAACAACAAAACTACACGTGTGAACAATTTTTAATGCATTTAGCAACTGCCCTTGGATGTTCTTAGTTAATTTATGGATGCAAACTGCATCTTCAAGAGCTGCTCACTGGTCCTTCCCAGGCAACATATGAGCTCGACATGAGAGAGGCAGAATAACAGGCCCTGCAAAAGCACAGCTCATTTTTTAATTATGTGAGAACCAAACTTGACTCCCTGCTGCCCCAAACAGTCTACAAACCATGTTCTGTGCTCCAAATGTTAAAAGTGAGCCCCAATGCCAAAGATACTAAATATATTCATACATTAAGAGTACATGAAGAAAGTCATTACATAATGAATGAGCAGCTGGGTATAATATAACAGAGTTACACGTGCTTTTATCACACATCTTCCACATGAGGGACAGATATGTAAAGCACAATGTATTAGAAGCCTTTCTTCTGCATTTGCCTGAAAACAAGCATGACAAACATCCTGTAACTGTCCAACTTTAGGGGTACTTGCACACTTCTATTTCACTGAAAGTCTGAACTAATTCTCTTCTCATCACAAATCTTTGACTTTTAATTTTAACTTTTGGGGAACCGTGGGTAAAAACTGCACATCTACCAAGGTAGGTTATCACATTCTGGAACCACCACGTGTAGCCAGCAGCTGGAAGTTCCCACAGTGAATCTCAGATTTAACTTCAGTTAAAATGACCAAACAAAAATGGAATAAAATATTCTCTGTAGTAAAACTACACATGGCTCATCCCAACGAGTGAAGTCAATAACCTACTGGAAAAGTTTAGAACAAGGTCATAACATTTTGGCAATACAATCCAGAAACTAAGAGGTATGCATTAAATTAGGAAAAGAGTTTAAAAAGTTATTCCTGCCCCTTCCCTCCTTCTGCACTGGAATACTTTAGTAAAATTATTAATAGAAAGCAAAATAATTTGCACTACTTAATAACAAGAGCTCATCAAATACAGAACAGCAACACTAGCTCAGAGTAGTCAGTTTTGTTTTTGTTTAATAGTCTGGGACTCAAGTAATTGGACACCTTACTTCTAAAATAATATAAAAGAGTGAAAAAATAAGTCTTCAAAATAATGGTGAAGAACTGTATTGAATCCAAAGACTTTTACCTTCTCAATAATCCACTCAGTAATTGACAGACCATTTATGTTGCATGAAGGCCAGTTTTAGTCACAACATTCCTAATACCTTTAAAAATGAATAAAGATTAAATTTTTGATTATCTCTTTTCTCTCTTTTTTCTTTTTTTTTTAGAAATGCTTACAACATGACATAATCCTCATTTTACACACACCAGCTTTTGAAAAAGCAAAACACCCTGCCCTCAACTACCCATATTTGATAAACTGCTTTCCTATGGTAGGATAATTCTGTTCAAAAACAAAAGAGAGCTCATCCTTTTAACAGGTGCTGAAAAAGAGCACTTGTCTACTTGGTTTAGATATGCAACAGTAAATCCTCTTACCCTAAAACTGGGAAAGTGCTAAAGAATGAGTTGTTTTATCCATCTGAATTAGGTACTTACTCCTCAAATTGTTTCATGCTAATCTGTTTGAAAGATATGACTATTTAGGAACAAATTGTGATGTGCATTATGGAGTTCAGTAGTATTCCCCCATGCATGAAATGAAGTTGGGGTAGGTAATAAAACAAACATTTTTAGGAAAAGTAATTATTTTATGTTTGACTTATTATTAGTTTCTAAGTCCCAAGATGATGCTCAATGAGATGTAAACATTCTATCTTAAAAATTTTAATAAAATTCCCCCAAAACAGAAAAGTAGAACACTCTGAAAATGCCACAATCAAGGCAGGCATGGGTTTTTTCCTAATTTCTTCTGTTTATCTCCAAAATGAAACAGAATACAGAAAACAGCGTACTTCATCCAGTCACAGAGAACAAAGAGTAAAATAGGTTTTGAAAAGGAAAAGCATGAATAACTGTATGAATCAGGTGGCAGCCGGGGTCTTGGAGATGCTGGATACTATTTTTTAAACCTTGCTTTCTTTTTAAATGCTGAGGCAATTTTAAAAATTTAAGTCAAAAATAGTAACAGAAATATGTTTGTCTTATTACCATGCTATCAATTCTCTTGACTGAGGAAGGGGATTTAATAACAGCATTATGCATCTGTATCAAACACACTGGCTAAGAGGCAAATTGTGACTGATTTGCTGGGGACACACAAGGCAGGGAGCAATTTAAGGGAAGAACCCAAAAGAAAAACAAACAAACAAAAATAACCCCCACAAAACTCAAAGCCACGACATCCAGGAAGGGATGTTTTGCACAACCACCAAAATGCAGATGGAGTCAGAGCAGATAAGAAAGCAGCTCTTCAACTGGGGAGCTCAGGGTAGCACCACACCTAAGTAAATACCTTTATTATTACTTCTTAAGAGAACTCATTAAGGTTATTACTGATCAATGTCAAAGAAATCTGAAAGGTGTAAACTTTGCAGAAAAAAACCCCAAACAGGAGTAGCACACAGGATGTCTGTGGTGAAAAATCTTCTCCCTCTTAATACTACCTGTTAGAGCCACAGTTCAGTAACCTTGAATTATGAATATATTTTATCCAATACCAATCTGTTGACTCACATTAATGAACAGCTTCTGCACAAACTGTTTGGGAGGTCAGGACTGTGGAAGCTGCAGGTAGAAAACCACTGATAAACAGCAGCCCAGCCAAAAACATATTCCTGACACTGCTGACCTACCCACCAAATGGCTTCAGAAATGGATGACCTAAAAAAACTCCAAGTATTGAAGAAAACTAAATATTAAATATTAAATAATTCTAGAAGTATCAACCCTCAGTTCTGCAACTGTTCAGGCTTACTACATCCCCTTCTTTCATCCAGGTCAATGCCCTTCATTTGTCCTTCAACACTCAGCTACTATTTTCATTTTCTTCACAAAATAAAGGCAGCAGAAACATCCAGTGCACAATCAATCACAATTAAATAACCTTCAACTAGTCATCCTATCTAAAATAAAACTCCAAAATATATTTGCAAATTGTATTTGAGAAGGCAGCATTCTGCAATCAGGACATGAGGGAAACTTTAATTAAACACTTCCCTATAATTTATTTGCACAGCTCTGAAATTGAGGCTGAAGGCAGCATTCAGCAGAGCATAAAAGTAAACTCAAGCTGGTTGTAGATCAAAGCTGGACTCCAATGAATGCGAAGAAAGCTGCAAATAAAAAACTAGTTGTTCTCTAAAATCAGAGAAAAGGGGAGATAAGAGAGCTGTGCCCAAGTATGCCAAATCTTTTGTCAGTGTAAACTCTGTAACACCTTCTGATGGGAGCTGCTGCTCCCATTCCAGCCAAAAAGCATCCCTGTGACAATCAGGGAGCCACAGCTGCCTCCCTGTGATTGCCACCACCCAAGCCTCCTTCAGGGTCCTGCTGAGCACACCAGAGACAAACAGCCCTAACCACCTTTTGTATACTAACTGTATTTCTAGGGGAATGTTAATACCCAAACTTATCTTTCACACTTTGTCCTTCACTTGGTTTCAGGAAAGGGACAGGGAGCGATCTGTGGGGGTGTGTGCTGTGGTGTCTGCTCACTGTCTCTAGTTCAATTGCAGTGCTGAAGGTTGAACTGAGAAAATCATGTGCCACAGTAGTGATTTCTTTTACAGTAATGGCACATGGTATGAGTAGGATCCGTCACTCTGTTCCTTCATGGTTAGGACTCGCTGAAGACAAGTACAAGTGCATTTAAGTTTTATTTTCTGCTCTGTGTTGCAAGGATCAGCATTGTCAGAAAAGATCTGATAAAGTAAGACCAAGGGTATAATTCAATATTTAGTAAAATTAAAAAATTATCACACAAAATAGAGAGAAAACAGGGAAGAATTTGTGTCAGATATCTGATTTTTAAGAAGAGAGGGGGTGAGGGGGCTGTCACATGAAAAAGTAATTTCTTATAGAGATGTTTTTGCTACATAATAAAAATGTGTTTCTTTAGAACTCAGTTTCCATGAAAACACCATACTCCACTGTTTACAATAATTTCAAAATAACACTATCTCTGCAATCCCCTGGTGAGCTTTCCACTCTCTATTTACTTTCGGAAAAATTTCATATAAGATCTTAAAATCCAAGTGTGCTGTCTTCTGTTAGCAAATATTACTTTCAGTGTTTTGTGTATCCTATCACACTTGGCCATTCCCAAACTGTCTTGGAAATGCTGTTGGTAATTCGGGGTTATTACACAGAAACATCTGTGTGATATGCCGTGAATGACTAAACTATATATTTGAAAGTAAATTCCCCTACCTTCTTGGCCCAATTTGGACACTACTTATCCAGACTCTATTTCTAGTTATCACAGGAGTCTCTATCCTTGAGCTTCTTTTTATGTCTGGAGGGAGAAAAATAATGTTATGCCTTGAAAAATAATAACCTAATGCATTTCCAGGGAACTGTGTCAGGCACGCCAGGAAGAGATGATTTGTGCAATTTGAATTTGAACATGCTGTCAGAGCCCAAAAAAGCAAATAATTACATATCTGGATTAACTGAAGCTGATTTTGCTCTGTTGCAATACTACAAGATGCGTCTGACCAACAGTATCTGCGCAGACTTAAATCAGAGAACTTCAATATTGCTCCACAGAGCAAGACGTGTGGAGGGTCTTTAGAGAACTATCTAGACATTAAGTGTCTAGTGGATTGTACCTTCAAGCGCTGCTCTTCAAAGAGATTTGTGACAGTTTTCTTCATGGTTGTTTGCACCTTACTCTATATAGAGGTTTTCTTTTTTTGCCTCAGTATTCCTTCTCCTACAATAAAATTCTAGAGTAATTCAGTATGAGTCACAGTGTCAGCTTACAGTCAAAAAGGGTTCTTTTTGTCTAGGTTTTATTATATAAAATTGCACACTGCATTATAATGGCAGCTAAAACTGTAATTTAAACTAAAAGAGGAGAAAAAAAAAGAGATGTTCCTTAACCTGAGTTTGATGGAGTTTGGCCTTGCAGACATTTCATGCTCACTCCTCCCCCTCGTCCTACCTGTCCAGCTCACACATCTCCATCCCAGACAGGGCTCTACTGAAGCTTCTCCATCAGTTGCTTTTGCTGTTCCAGGATCACTTTTAGAACGACAATGAGGTTAAATTTGTTTGCTTGCTTGCTTTTTACAGTTTATTGCAGGGTTTTTTTCCTACCAACTCCAAGGGAGACTGAATCAAGATCGAAGCCTTTTTATAGCCTACAGAAAAGAACCTCTTCTGTGTTTTATGGTTACAAAGCCCCAAATAAATCTGAGCTGACATAGCTCAGGTCCCTGTTGATCAAGCTCATCCTAGAGATTCCTCTCCATATATCTATTTTCAACTTTATTTTTCCTTCTTTTAATTCTTTCATACTGCCCTCCTCGGTTCCAAATCACATTCTTTAGGTTTCCCAAAAGGAAAAACTATTACTTGAATGTAACTTCTTAATTCATTATATCTAGCAAGATGTCCAAACAACAAATACATATTTTGACATCTTTTCTAACTATATATAAACACAAATCTAGCTTTCCAAGTTTCTGAAATAAAATATTGTTATTTTCAGTCACATTACACTGATATGTATTTATTTTAAAATCTCTAAGAACATTGACTTTTGTTGTAAAATGTTAAAAGACACGAGATTATTGGATGCCTAAAATACTACCAGAAATTTTATTATTTCAAACTTTCATTAAGCAGTGCTGATTGTCACTTCACTAGTGATATAATTTTAAATTTTAATGATTCTTTCTTATTTGTGTTTAATATTATTTATATCCTCCTCTTTATAAGAGTTAACTGCAAAGCTGTTTAGTACCATTAGTCCCTAAAGCATAAAGTCACATTGATCATACTTTTCTAAGAAAAAACAGTAATCTGTATTTGCCAGCCTCCTTGGTTTAGCTTATTTAGAGGTAATTACTCATGCAAATATACATTTACAAATCACAAAGACTAAGGGTAAACTAAACAAAACAGAAATTATTCAGCTGTGATGTGGGATCTTAAAAAATAAATCATGAGCTACATATGTACACAGTAAATTATAATGGTGTGATTTAAACTTGGCTTTAAGTTTTTCAGTGAAAGGGTTTTAGGTCCACTCTCATTACATCTGAACTCAACAAATTCTCAAGGCTGGGCTGCCGTGAGGTGGAGGTTTCATTGGCTTCTCTGAAACACAGAGAATAAATGCAAAACATCCAGAGGCTGCAGAGTGTCCTCCTTCAATGGCCTTTATATCATAGATTGAATTAAAACCAGACATTCCCTCCTACAATAGCTGCAAGCATTAAGCCTTTAGAGAAAAAGCTTGAACTTTACAGAAGGTGCCTAGAAGCACTTTATATCCAAACAGGCTCTGCAGGACAGCTCTGGCAGGGATGGATCCATCTCAGCTGGGCAGGAGAGGCACCAAACTGAACTGGGAGAGCTCCTCTCCATCTGTTTAGAGGCTCAAGGTGAACAACAGTGAAACATGAGATTATACCTACACCAGAGAAGTAAAGTCATATCATGTGAAATGAACAATGTCCTGTGAATGCAAACACCGTCAAAGACAGAATGTGGGTCAACTGGAACGAAACACTATGTGAAAGTGCATTAGAATCTAAGTAAAATTGAAATATTTAATCTCATAACTAACATATAATACATTCATATTTTAATTTCCCGGAGACAGGTGTTTCAACTTGGTTCAATTGTTTCATATTTAGCATCAGTTTTTCTGTGTCAAAACAAAAATATCTGGAAAAGAGCCTTACTGCTTTCAGGTTTCCAATTCAGAATTCATGAATCAGAACTGTACTGGTTTTGGCTGGGGTAGAGTTAATTTTCTTCAGAGTGGTTGCTATGGGGCTGTGTTTTGGATTTGTGCTGAACTCAGGATTGATCATACAGAGGTGTTTTTGTTAGTGCTGAGCAGGGCTTACACAGAGCCAAAGACTTTCCTGCTTTCCATTCTGCCACACTGGGGAGGGAGCTGGGGGTGCATGGGAGGTTGGGAGGAGACACAGGCAGCAAAGGTGACCCAAGCTGACCAAAGGGATATTCCAGACCATATGACATCATGCTCAGTATATAAAGTAGGGGGAAGCAGGAGGAAGAGAGGGGACATTTGGAGTGATGGTGTTTGTCTTCCCGTCACCATCATGTGTGACGGTGCCCTGCTCTCCAGGAGGTGGCTGAAGACCTGCCTGCCCATGGGAAGCAGTGAATGAACTCCTTGTTTTTCTTTGCTTATGTGCATGGCTTTTGCTTTCCCTAAACCCACGAGTTTTCCAGCCTTTACTCTTCCAATTCTCTCCCCAGTCCCGCTGGTGGGGGAGTGAGGGGCTCTGTGGGACTTGGCTGCTGGCTGGGGTTAAACCAGGAAACACACTTTGAAACAGTCCAATTTTAGTAGGATGAGAAGCCCATTTCCAAATCAACTCTCATAGTAGCACATGCACAGTGAAATGAAATATACAGCCTAGCTGGATTTCTATGCACATTTGCCATGCAAACACACAAAACATATGTTGTTTCTGCCAATAAATGGATACATAATGATAAAACAGACATCTACCTCAAAGAAAAAAAATGATCATTCACATGTACAAGAGGAGGTCATCCACTGCATCAAGAGAACACTTGAACCTTCAGAAATCTGGGGGAGAACTCTATTTTCTAGATTATAATAAATGATCTTTTATAAACTACTTATAGCCCTTGCTTGGCCAAACATCATGTACTTGAAGATAATCAGAGAGATGCCCAAGCATGTAATGTTTCAAACACAAATCTGCGTGTCAAAGCAGCATTTGAGCAAATCTGCAGAAGCAAATATGCAGTTGTGAAAGGAAAATGACATCTTTCCCATCTCATGTGAATTCTGTTGTTTTGAGTCATTGCACAGATTTATAGGTCTCTAAATTACATCTGCAGCAAAAGGACAGGGGGAAATATGTTCTAAAATTACAAATATATTCAGAGGATAGAAAAGGACTCCAGTGAAAACAGAGAATATGCTTGAGTGACAGCAAATTCAAGTAGCCCAAATGATTGAACAGGACTATATATATATGGCCATACCTGAGAACAGCTCAGCTCTATGTGATTAAACAAGCATATATTTCTGGTTTTCAGCCACCTAACATTTTGGAAGCAGACTTATCTTACAAGAGACACAGAGTGTGTGATTAAGGTCTTATCGATAATAAAATTGTACCAGGAAGAAAACAAAGTCCTTTTCTTTAAAATCTTTAAAAATGCACTCAAGATTTTGGAATAGTTGTTTGGTCATTCAATGTGATACTGCAATCTACATTGTTTAGTTCAAAAGGTTCTATATGGCAGCATCTCTTAGCTTTTCTTTCAGAAACAGCTAACCTTCATTTAAAAAAATGTTTTATTTTATTAATTAACTGCAAGGATTAAATGGAAGTTCAGGATAGGTCCCGGACAGGTATCCTTGCTATAGCAAAATTAGTAGCTCACCTTTATCCTAAGTATTTCCAAAGGTTAGGGTGAAGGTTTTCCTGAACTGTGCCAAATTTCACACAGACATTTTGAGCATTCATCTCTAAACATGGGCAGAAGCACCATAGAGAATTTGTGAAGTTGGTTCCTGTGCTCTCAGCAGGGATGGAAAATCCTGGAGGAAAAAAGGAAATCCCATGCAAAGGACAGAACCTGTTTCTTTTTAGAAAGGGTCCCAGTAAACCCTTCACCTTGTACAGTGACATCCTGTTAAACTGCATCACAAAAGAAAAGCTGAAAAAATTTTCACATTATCTAAAATATACAGAAACATCTGAAGAGACTCTGGATGACTTGGTGGGAAGAAGAAGCCTCCTGACCTGCCATCATCTAATAGATTTTACTGTTCAATGCAAAAGCTTTGCCATCAGTGCAGCCCATCCAGAGCTCTGGAGATGGATCTGGATGGAGCTTCCCTCATCTTCCACATAGCCTGGAATTCAGGTCAGCCTCTTTCACAGCAGTACAGAAATGCTCAGCATGATTGTAGTAATAGTATTTGAGGGTACAATTTTCAATAAAAACAGGGACATTGTTAGAGAACTATCAGTTACTACAGAAATCTGTGCTCAATTCCTTCTCTTCACCTTTTACCATCCCTCCTGACCCAGATGCCGAACAAACAACAAAAGGAAACCTGAAACAGGCAGCTCAGTACGCACTCCCATAAATTCTGACTCAACCACACATTTCCCTAATGGTCCCTCTTCTGACACCAAATGATGTGTTTCCTGAATTTTAATGAATACAAGAGACTAAATTCAAACACAAGAAAAAGAAAATACAATGCTCATCACTAACAACTACCACTAGTTGCAACATCTACTGAAAAGGCTCCCTCCTTATTTCTTCTTTTGCCATTACATTTTTGATACCTACTTTACAAACACTATGTATTGTAAACAAATTATCTTCATTGTCTGCAGAGAAAATAGAAAAATTACAAAAGTTTATTTCAGGGAGAGCAACCCCACTGGCTTTAAGACAACAGCAATAAAATCATCAGGGGAAGATCTCAACTCAAAGAGACAGTCTTAGCCATTGGATCCTGAGCTTAACACTGTCCATACTGATACAATTTCTCATTCTAGATTTTAGTTTTTGACATTACACAATTGTAATATTTTCCTTCAGCCTTAAGACGTAAGGGGTTTATAGCTAAAAGGGCAACATGGACAAAGACAAAAAAAGATGGTTTTGAATAAAATTTTTTGTTAGAAAACTGATGCAGTAATCCTTTTGCCAGTAATATAATTTCTAACTTTTCATACTAATTCTTTTTCTAAAATATTCTCCAAGTAAAGATCGTGCCTGGCAATAATTGACCTGCAGTAAGAGAAACTTGCTTCCTGGAGGACAACACAGCAGGAGCTCTCCTGCATATTTAAGCAGCTTTGCTCTCTCATAGTTGAAGCCATTGCCAGACCTCTTCAATATCCTTATTCACCTCTGTCTGCCCCTTGAAGACACCAGTGTGAAGCAGTGAATCTTTCAGGAGACAAGACTAACTCTATATGGTAACATAATTCAGTGGAAGGAAGATAAATTCCTTCAAGTATCTTCTTTCTCACGCACACCTACTCTTGGGCCAGTCACAACCTGCTGATTGATTAGTGACCTTCTCTTTGAACTGCAGAGCACAGGAACACAAGAAATAATTATGAGAACAGAACTGATATAGCCCACAATTAATTCACATTAAGGCCCTCTTAATGAGTGAGGTAAACACAGTAACTAATATTCATTACATGAGGTTAGACACGAAATTTATTTATATTTAGTGGAAGAGACAGCATATCAGACAGAATTAAAAAAATAGAAATGCCTAAACCTAGGAAAAGGGAAGATCAGTGTATTTTCAGCTTTATTTAGTTTACACTGATGTTTTTCAGTGTTTGCTGGCTTTTTTTTTATTATTATTTCTAAGAGGATACATCTCTCTCCTGGGATTGCAACTGGTAGGCGGAGTCAGAAGTGCCGTATTTCCAACCAGCTTAAAAGGGAATTTCTGAACAAAAGCTTTTTCTCAGGACATTTTAGTCCAGCCAGTGAACAGACTCTGGCATTTTGGCAGTTCATATACACGGTCAGTGCACTTCTGCCAACAGCACCTGGATACCAAACTTACACTTGCCAATGGTCAGTATCTGGATCTCTTTTTTTAGCTTTCTATTCTTTTTTACGGCTTTAAGAATTCAGTTCTTATATATATTTTTCAATGAGCTCTATCACAGCAGCACATTTTTTTCATCCTGCTCTGAAAGGTTTCAAGAGACATTTGCTTCAAAGGGTTTCTGTTCTGAGAGAGGTCTTCTTCATTTTTTGGTCTTTCTTATTACCAAGGCTGTGTCCAGGTTTAGAGCACTCCTCAAAGCAGTCTCTAGAGAGATACATACTTTGCTCTTTCATACCAGAAATCTTCAACAAAGAAGTCAGACAAGCTGCAGTCCTCAACAAATTATTCTTAAAATTGCAGCTTTATCCTTAAACAGTTTAGATTACATTTAAACATCAGGCTTATTCTTTTTTTTTTAGCAAGAACTTTCTTCAACTCTTTCAACTGCTCATCTTAGAAGACTATATTTGGACTTCACATCACCACCTCCTGACACAGAGATAGGATATCTTCAGCCTTGTTTTGGATTTTCAGTGCTACTTTAATTTCAAAACATTAAAAAATATTTTAACGCTGATACCGTTATATTAGAAGAAATAAACTTTAAAGATTTTGACAAAATGTTGTCCAATACTGACTGCAGAAGTTATACTGGTAGGTAGAGATAACTCCTAAGATGAAACACATTGCTAAGGCTTCAACTGGTAAGATTTATCACGCTGCATCGGAGATTAAAATAGTTCCTGCTGATTCTTTTCAGCTGCCAGCTTAAATTCAAGTGACACAACCATTATTTAGACTTTTTATCTATTTTCCAAAATAATCAAGTGCAGTGTGTCAGAAGAGTGATTTGTTCCTTTTTGATCCCTGAGACTGCCAGGGTCAGAAACCTCTGCCCATGCTCCCAGAGACAGGATGTACATGCACAGTAAAATGTAATCTGCCTGCAACTACAGATAATTTTGTATTGCTCATGTTCCTTAAAAGGTTTTAGGATTTGCTTCTCTTCCTCAAAAATAACCTAAAAAAATGAAAAGCAGCAACAGTTTAATCAATATTTTATTTTACAGTCACTCATAACTATCACAGAACTGAGTAGCATTTTAGGCACTTCTTTATTTTTAATGCATGAAACTATATTTTTTTAAACAATAAAGTTATGTAAGGAGTTTTAGGGGCAAGGATTAAGTATTATATAAATACAAAAATATTTTGTTTCTGTTCTCGCATCAGTTGCAGTTGTTACTTATTATGTTTTTTTCATCCTGGCAATTTTTTTAAAAGCTGATATTTGTTTTATAGTCCCTCTGCTGAACAAAATTTTTGCTTTTTTCAGTGCAAGCAATATTCCTTCAAGGCAGTTTGAAACCTTCAGAATACCGGAGAAATTTAAAAGAAAAGATCCCCAAAACCCAATCCAAACAGCTCACAGCAGAAGAAGCGTTTTATTTGGAATTCCTCCTCTGAGGAGGATATTGCCTTGCAAACTTAAACAGAAAAAAACACAGATATGTTATTGGCAGGTCCATATTTACTAAGAAGATGCAGAAGAAATTACAGGGAGAGATAAGATGGCAGTGCCTAAGCAAAATGTGGCAGAAAGATTTCCACTTGACTTGGAGAACATTTGTATTCAGGTTTGAACCAAACACCATCATCAAAGAGTGGGCTTGAGAAAAGCCTGACTGGGTAGGTACCAACCCAGATACCCACTGAACCACAGAGGAGATGGCAACTCAGTGGGTCTAAGTTGTACAGTAGGATAATTGAAAAGAAAATTATTTCTCAGAGATCCATGCCTTTGCAGAAGTTACTTCCACTTGTATTCCCTCACAGCGACTAGTAACAGACAACATTTATCTCTGCTTAAAAATGATGTAACTCCCATTTATTTCAATATGAACTTTGCGTGCATTAAAACCTAAATAAAGCACCAAATACGCTTCTCAAGTCCTCAGGGTTTGCACCCTTTAGTTTTTTTACCGTGCAATTGGAATATAAATAATGTTTATGGTTCAACATTGCTTCCCCTCAAATATTGTTCAGAGGCCTTACCGAGAAATGCCTTCAGCTGATTCTGTGCAATGGCATGGAAGTGCTCAGTGATCTGTTATGTCTTGAGATATCAAGATGCCTCACCTTTTCACCTTTTGCTTTTTTTATCATTTAAAAAATCTCATTTACTATTGATGACATTATTAATAAAATGTCATTACTAACACTTTATTAGTTAAATGTAAGTACAGTATTGACTCACAAGTATAAAACAGCAAAAGGCTTTGCAGCAGCAGCATTTGCGTGTTTGAAACCCTGCCCTTCAATGACACAAAAATCTTCCAGCAATATTAATCGAGGCTTTTGTGCATGATGAACTACTATTATTTTTAGGGAACTGTACAACTTTATTTATTCACGGTTATGTGAAATATGCCAGAAAACTGACAGGATGTTCTGCAGGACATCTCTTCAATGATTGTTTTCGGAGCCCTTGCCTGCAATTTTAAATTATATAACCTTCACATTGCATTTCACAGCTTTCTATATGTAATTATAACAGAGTGGCAGCTATGCTGTAGTTAATGTTGAATGTTGTTTTCTGTTTAAAGGTCAAGTCTATTCTAAAATCCATATTCTTAGTGAGATTGTCTTGAAAATTTGCTGTGCCTACTTGGTATGCAGAGCAGTGGTCTAAATTATGATTATTTGTGGAAGAGGCTTCTGAGAAACTCTTCTATAAATAAAAGATAAATAAAGCTCCTCTAAAACATCTAAATGTTACAAAAAAATCACATGATTCTTCTCATTTGTGTGTATGTGTTATTCAACCTATAGCCCTAACCATCTGCAAACTGATTTCAGTTGCTAGGGATTCATTTTAGCTAGTGCATGTCTCTTTGGAGAAGAAATCTTAAAAAATGTTAATAAAGACAATAATGAACTAAATTTGGCGTGCCTAAAAGAATTAAATGCACACATGTATCGAGATTCCCTCTAGCTTGATATTTTGCACCAATGTGCCATCAAAAATGACTGAAAGACTTAGGGAGAGATGCTGTGATTATTTAATCTCAATTATCCGCACTCTCTGCCTTTGGAATTCAAGATGTGCAAGTGAGCATGCTGCAGAAGGCTCATTTGGAAATTCTGCCTGGGGATAAAAATAACCTGGGAAGATTTTAAAATTTTCTAAAACCAACCCGCTGACACCAATCTTAATTCGGAAATACTGTTAAGGAAATTACCACTGATTAGCTGGAGGGAAGATAAAAGATAACAAGGGCGCAATAATCACATTTCCAGTACAATGAAACCGAATCAAATGAAAGCAAGCTGTTGGGTCAAGGACTTCCCAATGCACTGTCCCCTCCAGAGGAACTCCAGATGTTTTGGTGCAGAGCTGGAAATACAGAGAGCTGACAGTACTGCCAGGAAACAGGGCTGCAGCACTGTGAACCTGAGCATAGAGGGGTAGGGACTGTAGGACACACAAGTTGGGAGCCTGGAAGCAGCAGGAGAGGTTAGAGGAACAGGCAGTAAGGGAGAGGAAGACTTCCATCTTCCTGCAGAGTGATGGACCTGAGAAAGAAGGGGATGGATAAGGAGAAGGAGACATTTCAACACAGCCAAAGGAAGATGGTGTTTCTGGTAAGAAGTGACCAAGACCCCCTCCTTGTGAAAGAGGATCTGACAGCAATCTGAGTCCTGCTTCCCTTATTCCAACTTGGCAAGACTGAAGAATGGTGGGAAGATCACTGAGTGAGCTTAACAGATGGGCTTGTACTTCCCATATTGCTTCAGGTTGCATTAATCTCTGTGGTGGGTTCTCATTTAGCTGAGAAAATGTCACCAAAACAAATGAACCGGAGCAGGCTGCTACGCGATCAGCAGATGTAGAGAATCTCTTCTGCATGTTGTAGATAGAGGCAAGCAATCGAAATTCTCACTTGTCTGCTCCCTGATGCCCCTCCAAAACTAATCAAAGATACCACTGGCTGAGTTGGGAGTAGAAATGCCTCATATCAGACACTGCAAACAGAGAAGTTGGTAGAAACAGGGAACATGGATGATGGCAGGGAAGGGAGGTGACACAGCAGAGAAGTCCAAGCAGGGAAACAGGGGAGGAGAAGGGGCCAAAGTACTAAAGAGACATAGTTGGGTGTTGGGAGAACTGCATCAGAGATGGGCACGATTCAGTTCTGTCATGAAACCATCAAAGCCCTGCCTGCATATGCATTCCCATTTCATGAACATGCCAGTACTTGTACTTTTCTTGCATCCTCTTCTGGTTCCTGAACCAACATAGTCCTTTCAGTGTATGAGGTCCAGGAAAGAAAAGAGATGTTTTGCTGGGCTTGCTGGAAGCATCCATGAGGAAATAAGAAAAAGAAAGGACAGAAAAGCAGCAAAGGAACCGACAGGGATTTGATGCATTCAGCAGTTACTCCAGTAAGAGGCAGTGCAGCGTAGTATGAGATTATGCCATATAACAGAGGACACTAAATATCTGAGTTTAAAGTATTAAAGCAGACTTAGGATTGTCAAAAGTTCCTTAACAATTCCACAAAAAAAAGAGTGAATAAATTTAAGGTGAAAGGAAGTCGA
This sequence comes from Platyrinchus mystaceus, assembly GCA_035041135.1. NCBI lineage: Eukaryota > Metazoa > Chordata > Aves > Passeriformes > Tyrannidae > Platyrinchus > Platyrinchus mystaceus. Next base: position 5,676,060 of record JAWWLV010000011.1, on the reverse strand, counting down.
GAAAAACTTCAGGTCACACAAACATAATTTTATAAAATGTGGGAATACAAAGCAAACACAATCTTCATTTTGCTTTAATTAGTCTGTCCTTGAATGCTGTCCTAACACACCAACATCTGCTAGGATTGTCTCTACAGCTTCTAAAGAAACAGGGAACAGAGCAGACAAACACTGAACACCAAAACTGAACACATTTCATCCTGTAGTTGGCTGCACTCAGTGGGCCCAATTTAAACCAGATGCCCCAAGTACCATCCAGTCTCCTGCTGAACTGGCAGCAAAAACACACCCTTCTTTACCCTTCCCTGCCCTCTGGGGATTCACCACCACCTGTGTCAACAGATGGGCTACAGGTGTGCTGAGATGGACACCACCTACCAACCCGTGCTGAATGGAGACACCAGATCTCTGGGGGTTCACACCCGCTCTAACCACCTCTCACTGATGGTTCCCCAGCTCATCCCTCCACCACTCCACCAGTGACAGCACACACAGCCACAGCTCTTGGATCACCACACACTGAGGAGGCAGGGAGCAGCACATTTGGATTCACCACACTACACTCAGACTGGCTAGATACCATTTGACAATGCATTTTGCTTTAATGCATAAATTTGATGCAATGTAATTTCCATTTATATGTGCACTCTGTTGGCCAGAACAGCTTTCCTGTTTTCATCAAGCAGACAAAAGGTTTGAACTCTATAAAAGGTGGCTGATATTTAAGTTTTAATAAAAATATATTCCACGAATGCCATTCTTCCCTTAGACTGACCTAGCCTACGATATATTATTTACATAACTGCTGCAATATCTATTTCAAAACTGACTAGACAGCCCTCTCCAGAACTGTAAGCTGCCCTGCCTGTCACCATGATGGGTAAACAGTGTCACCTTTTCACAGCCCGATGAAATATAGAGAAGTAGTAAAGTGCACCATCCATCACAATGGCACTAAGTAGGTTTTTGAAGTAGATTTCAGATCACAAATGCTCACATTTTTACTCACAAATGCTGTTTAGACTGTTACCAGAAAGCACAAATTGGATGGCTCATATACAATGGCCGTATGATCAATGGACATGACAGGTGGTCAAAGAAAATGAGTTGCTGTTCTACAAATAACCTTGTCAATATGAAGGTAGAGCTGTAGCTCTGCTGGTAGCCAGACTGCAATATCTTAATGGTTTTATTTGCTTGAACTTCTAGCAAACCAAATAGACAAATGAGGTACAATGAAGCAGCAGCACTGAAGCAGTATTAGCAATTCAACCTGATTAGGTGACACATAATAGGAATTTTCTGCTAAGGATGTGTCACATTTGAAAGAAAATTATTCAGGTTATGAGTAGCTGTTATAAAAATACCTTTTCACAGGAAAACCCTCATGATTTCACAATCACAACCCACCGCAGGATACTCAAAATATGCGACCTGGAGTTCCACTGCAAGCAGTCAAGACACTTTCTGATGGCTGAACCCGGCAACAGCCACCACCTTCTACTTCTCATTTAAAGTTTTTCTACTTCCATTAGTTTAAATAGTAGAGATCAGTGTATAGCATTGAAAGTCAGGATGGTTAGATCACTACCAACTCATCTGTACCTTAAACAAATAGGGAAATTTCCCTTTTAGGCAAAACTGTAGAACTCAGGATGTTTTGGATAGACTTTCTGAAGAATAAAAGAAGCGATCTGTAGTTTTGTAAGTGCGCTAAGGTGTCTCAAAGAAATGACTGTAAAACTGTGCAAAGAGAGTCATTCTTTGGCTCAAGAACAACTTTGGAGTTTTGCCAAAGCCAAGGTCCAACCCTTGTGATTAGTACAGTGTGTGTGGTCCTCATTTCTGCTGAACTCAGAGAGAAAACTGCCCTGGAACATAATGGAAGGTGGTGCATTTGCTGCTGGTAATAACATCAGTGATTTTTCCCGGAACATTGGATTTTCTTTAATCTGATGAATTGGTTAGCAACACATTGATTTTTATGAAATAAAACCTTAAAGGTCACAACTGTACTTTTATCTCATTATAGTTACTCTTATTAAGTTACAATGAGAAAATAATATTAAATATGGAGTTTTTAAGTGATATGAGAAGGAAAGCCCATTCATTAGACCCTTTTATTTTCCCATGGAGAAGTTAAAGCATACATCATGCAGGTTAGGATCTCCTCTTGCCTACTTCATTTCTCTTCTTAACAGCAAACTTTGAAGTGGACAGAGCCCTGGAACATGGGCTCACGAGACTCAATATGGAAAGTAGGCATGGCCAGTACTCAAAAACAGGAGATGGAGAGAAGTTTTTCCCCCAAAGAAGAACAAGAACTCCACTCCTGCTCCTCTTTAGGACTGAAAAGCTTCAATGCTTTTAAGAAAAAGAAGCTGAAGCTTGCTGACCTCAGAATGAGAAACTCAAGGATCTGACTTTCTACCAGTCCTCATATTTCCTACAGCCCAAAATTCAAAATTAGATTAATGGTCTATAAAATGGCTTAGTTAGCATCGTGCAGCTTTCCCCATTTTGAATTCTTGCAAGAGTTCCACAGCACTTTACATGCTATCAATAAACCCCATGGGCAGACATTGTCACAAGCAAGAGGAAAATACATGACAGTTGCATTTTTATGTTAGAAATGAAGTAACTGATAATTTTAAATTTTAAGATATTCACAAAGTATAAAGTTATTTTGGAATAGGTTCCTCCAAACCCAAAGCAAGTCAAAATCTATTCCTATATGGTCTAATAGTGTTCTAAGTCATGAAAACAAACATGCAATTTAATTCAAAAAGAAGGCAAGATGGAAAACCCCCTGCATCACTGGAATAACATACAATATTGTAAAAAGGAGACAGACAACAATAATGCAGTTAGCAGAGAAACTGCAATTTTGATATTTCAGAAATATTTACTGTGATTTATACTATCTCATCTAGGAAAGCAAACAGAAATTATGACCCCTTTGTGCATCCCCAATGTATTTGGAAAGGATCTAAAGGAAGGCAGACAGTGAAGACAGTAAACAGGATAAAACAAGATAATCCAAGATCTTATTTCACTTGGCAAGTAACAAATCCCAACAGGCAGGATCTTTTCGCTGACAAAACTTCCCAACAAAAGCTACAGTACAATGAAACTACAAATTGGGGTTTTCAAGAGGAAACAGAGCAGATGTGTCAACTGAATTGTCATAAAAGAAAGTATGTGAGAACCACGACCATAATTCAGGAGCTCCAGGTATTAGCCCAGCACTCCCACAAGCCTTAGTGCAGAAAGCCTCATCCTACATGCCCTTCCTACAAGCATCCCTCAAAACAGGAGCTCTCATACATCAGCAAGATAAAGTGTAG
>JAWWLV010000011.1:5638223-5672613 GCA_035041135.1 Platyrinchus mystaceus | reverse complement strand
AGGTCTTTTCCTACCTAAATGCTTCTGTGATCCTATGTGTCATTTTCCAGTCAAGTTCAACAAAAGCTGGTGTTTTCTAACTCTATTTCACCACAAATGACAGAGACAAATGGTCACATTACCTCGAGAGTTCCTTTGGCAGAGTAAGCTGCATACGAGTACAGGAGGTCTTGGCTATGAAGCGTTTTGGGGTCTCTGCTGCACTGTTGACCACTTGGATAAAAGCATTCACCACTGCTTTTCAGAGTTACTGTGTTTGAAGAAGAGCCTGGCAGGTCAAGCAGAACAGAGTAATTCACCAGCCGGACATCTTCCAGGCCTTGGGAGCGCCACTGAACCAGAATTTTCATTGCAATGTCTACATCATCTTCCCTAGGGAACTGTAACAAATCTCTGGAAAAAAACCCAAAACAACACACAAGTAGACACAGGTTTAGTTTCTTTCCCACCAAAACATTTGTACCTTAGTAGGCATCAGCACATAATTTTATTCATAATCTATCACCAAATGTGCAAAAAACCCCAAACACCCTTCATTCCTTTGCAAATAATTTCTTACCAATTATGAGACAAAAGCAACTGCTTTTTGAGAAATAAAATTTAAAAAAAAAAAGTATAGGAAGAACATTCAATTGAAATAAAGGATCCCACAGAAATCATCACATAACTGTTTTGAAATTCATATATCTGGTACTGATCAAATTTCTGACAGAGCATTGATTTAACCAATCTTTAAGTAGGAAGTACACAATTTGCCAGTCACATTTCAGGGACTTCAAGAAGGGTATGATGCTGAAAATTAGTTGTAATTATATGTCTGGCTTTAATTCAACAAGTAAAGGAAATTTACTAAGCAGAATGGAGCTGTTCCCCCAGGGAACAGATTTCCTACCTGCACTACAGGACTACCTGAGTGACCAGCTTGGCAAGCACAGAGATAAATCTGTAAATTATCTACAGACAGGTCAACTGAGAATTCAGACAGGTTGGCCTGGGTTTGTTTCACTGGGTTTGCATCAGGGTTCAACACTGGCTGCCAGATGGGCCACAGGATGAGGGCACCAAAGGACCACCCTCCTCCCCAGCAAATGCCAAAAGACTCGAGATGTTGAGACTATTTTCATGATAACTTTAGAGGACAGGCATGCTGAAGGGACAGCTAAAGGTTTTCTCTACTTATGTAGGCAAGGAGTCATGTAAGCAAAGCAGGACAGCAAAAAAATGCATTATTATTCAAATAAAAAGCACTATCCAAACACAGCACAAAAAGCTTATGGAACATTTGCTGAATTTTGTGAGGATATTTTTTGTGTGTGTGTGCGCTTCTCTGAAGCTCTCAGGACTGAGAAAGAAGATTAAGGATCACAGAGGTATTGATTTCCAAGCACAGAGATACTGACACTGCCTGAAACTCTTGTCCTCGATCATCTCTTCACAAAAAGGCCAATTAAATTTAGCTGCTTTAAGGTCTTAGTAGAACGTCAAAAAATACCCTGGCTGTCTTGCACACATCAAAAAATGGGTGAATAACGTACAGCATTTTTAAGCAAGCAATAGGTATTTAAGAATCCCACCAAGTGCTGTGGTAACCCTGCAATGCTGCATGTGAGAGACTCCTGGCTAAAGGTACTGGCACTACAGAAGGGTCTGCACCAACCCCAGAGAGAACCCCACCAAGAAAAGCTTAGGACAGAAGTCAAGCACGAGGACTCCCTTCTTCATCTCAGCAAAACTATCTTATGGTTGAACAGACCTTAAAAAAAAAAAAAATCAACATTTACTGCCTAGATAACATTTCCAAACCTTAAAAAAAGGCAGAAATAAATGGAAGTTATGACACCAATTACACCTAGAAAGGGCTCAAAAATGGTATACTACATTTAAATGTCTAATGTCCATCATCACACTACATAGGCAAAATAGTTATTCCAACATCCAAAGGTGGGGGTTTTTTTAAACAAACTTATATTTATATAAATAAGCTATTATTTAAAAAATATATATTTGTTCAAAGCAACATGTTGTATCCCAGGCCTCATTGTATGTGAATAACCCAGCTGGAGCAAAGTTTAAAATATTTACAAGAACAATGGACTTAAGTTGAAGACTTCAGGGATCCTGTCAGGAAGAATAACTGTCTTACAGATTTAATCTTTTTAAATTACCTAAAATAAGTCTTCAAGCAGTCTACACCAAATAGATGAGTTAATCCAATCTGCAGTATATTATAAGTTTCCAGTTTCATCTCCTGTGCCTGTTAATGTAATGACATAAACTTGGGCAGTGCAGAAATACAGAAAGCTGTTTGATTAACACAATCATTAACAGAATATCTGCATTTCCCTCAGGTGATAGAGACATTAATAGCATTAATAACTAAAGAAACTTGTCCTAGGCCAATAGGGTTATAGCACATTGCAACAAGAAGTACTGAGTTGCAATAAAAGGAATTAAGCATTAAGAGAGGAAGATACAATAAGCAAATTGCTCCCTTAGTAATAGAAGAAAAGTTACTTTCCTCTTCATAATTAAATAAGAATGTCTTTGAAACTTTTGTGACAATGTATCTGATTAAGTTACAGAAATGAGCACACTCACTATTTACTCCATAATGTCTTTAAAGCACGTTAAAATCAAATTGCAAATTATAAGCACACATTATATTACAATAAATCAGCACATATTAGAATACTTTAATAAATCTTATGAACAGCACCAGAAAGATTTTTTTTTCCCCAGATTTATTATAATCCCTAACTTGCATTTGCCTTTGATGCTGACTGCATGAAGTTATGAGGTAATTTAACCCATTATTTTTTCACACACTAATTGTATACCACATATAATATGCAAAACCAGTATTTCCTAAACCCAGCCAAATTCGGAAAAGTGCAAAGTTTGGCAGTTCAGCCTGGAAAAATCCCAATGCTTCACATGCACTTCTTAGCCCTTCTCTAGAAATTCTCAATTAACTTACTTCCTTAAACTTCCAGGGTTTGGAAACTCACAGTAGTAAGATTAAAGCAGTGGAGGGAAGGAGGCCCTTGGGATGAGGATGTTCCTCAGCTCTGCAGGCGGCCGCACGCTCAGTAGGAATCAATAACAATGCGATTGCCAATTTCCACTTACAACACTGCCTTTAGTAACTTCAGCCAAATTTTTGATTCCCTTGCTCACAGTTAAAAAGCTACTTTATTCAGGTATTTTTTCAGGTTCATTCAGTGGGAATAACCACAAAGTTAATGGGCACATCTCAGTTGCTGTAAATCTACATAATTCAGTGAAATGGAGGCACCACAGACTTGATTTGGTCTCAAGTTAAAATCAACACTAATAAATATAACAATAACAGTCTGAATACTACTGTGCCTTTATAAGATGCTCTCAAAGAGATTTCCAAAAATTACTGGCCTTTACTTTCTAATACAGATCAGATATTGAACTAATGTACATCAGAATGGGACATAAATTCATTTTATGAGCATTCTGCTCCATCTCCAATATGTTCAGTTCCTGAACTGATAAACAGATAAAACTGAACTTTAAGTTCAGAAAATACACCCTACTTCAAATGAATAAGGTAAAGTTTTCCCACTCTGATAAGATAAAAAAAAATGTTTATGAAGACACAATTAGAATTCTTGTGTAAATAAGAAATCTCAGCTGTACTTTGCAGCCTGATCAGTTAAATGTCCTGCCCAGTGAAGAGGAGGAGACCACCACTGTTGAAGATTCAAAGTCCTAAAGGTAGGAAAACAACCTGAAACAAGACCAAGATACACAGGTAATAACGCCAGGTGTTCTGCACCCTCTGCACCTTCAAATGACCATTCCTTAACAGAGGCTTATAAAAGATAAATAAACACACACACAAAATACACAAATTTCATTTTCACTTTGGCAACCATGGGGAACCTGGACCTGCCGTGACTTAATGGGAAGTCATTTGCTACAACAGCACTTTTTGACACAGCTTGCTAAAGGAGAGAACAAGGTACTGCAAAAAAACCTGCTGTTCATTGCTGGTGATATACTGGGACACTGCAAAACACCACTCAACAGATACTGAAAAATTACAATAGGTCACTCTAACAACCTAAAAATTGAATAATTTAACTGTATGACATAATTACTTCTCAGATAATCCTATTAAATTGCTATAAACCCCCACAAAACAAATCTAAAATTGCAGCAGGATTCTATAGATTCAATCTTAACAATCTACACGGACAAAAACAGTCCTCAAATATGAAGAACTTCAAGTGTGGTTTGTTTGTAGGTTTTTTTTTTTTCTTTACAGATTTGATGTCTGCACTGAAATGGGCATGGGGGAGTGGCCTACACTTCATGGCCTATTAAAAAAAAAAAATCTTCTGAATCACAGTTTTTCAAAGTTAGAAGTCTATCTAAGTGCCTGATTCCCAAATCTGACTGTAGATTTTTACTCTTTATTTTCTTCCAGTTCACTGAAATTGCTGATAAAGCAATTTTTGGACTTTTAGATAAGAACTACAAACAAATGTGGTTTTGGAATTTTTACCGGCTGAGTTTGCAGCTGAGTATCTGTTTTCAAATTTTGTGAGCCGCAATGAATTCACATATTTTGTAAAGCTACACCAGATCAAAGTGTTATCTTGTCTAATACGATGTTCCCAACAGCAGCTGGTAGCAGACAATCACAAAAGAGCGCAAGGAACACATCATATGGGGTTATTATATTTATAGCCTCCCATGCATATGTCTTTTTTCCTGCCCACAAACTTCGTTCAGGCTGAGTTTTAAAAATGTTTACATATGTTGAGGATTGTCAGAACTCGTTTCAGTCCATTAAGAGCCGAGCTGTGGCAGCTCCAGCGGCGCTGGCTGAGTGCACAGCACCCGCACACACCAACTGCTCAGCACATGCACCCGCGTTTTCCACGGTTGCAGGAGGAGTATTTATTTGTATCCCCCACATATAGTGTGCACACACAGGAAACCAAATGCATTCAGGAAATACCACCTGCCCAAGCCACATCTGCTTAAATTTTAATTACATGCTCCTGTTAATTAGGGCACTCAACTGGCTGGTCTCCAACCTGCCCGATTGGATTTCCCGTGGTCTGAGCTGATGGCCATGAATTCACTGCTCCCAAAATAAATAAATATAAAAAACCTCATGTCCATGAGAAAATAAATATCAGGAGGTTAAAATATGCGAGAGAAACATTCTCATGGTGTAAACAGTTGAGTATATGGAGCTTAGTGCAGGACAGGATCCTGAACTACCTCAAGCTCTTTAGGTTACGTTGCTAGGTCACCAGCATCTGCTGCAGAAAGCAGATCCATGACATGTCCTTTGTCACATCTACCATCAGTCTCCACACGTTCTGGATATTCTGGGCATATTTCTAGCATTGATAGGAATACTACTAATAGTTTAGTAGTAGTATTGATTATAATATCAATCAGGGGTCACAAGAAGTCTGGTACTGTGTTCATTCCAGTCTCACGATGACCGTAATACTGACCAAAACTAACAGGTAAGGCTATTCAGATACGCTTCCTAAATCACAAACAAACAATAATACTGGCCTACAGCATGAAAGCAATGGAAAGCACTGGTTAAACAGAACATTTGGACACTAGAGATGGTCAGCAACTTTGTGACATGGTGCTACTGCTTAGAATCACAGAATGGTTCAGGCTGGAAGGAACCTTAAAGATCATCTCGTCCCAAATCCCTGCCATGGGCAGGAACACCTTCCTCTAGACCATGTTGCTCCAAGCCCCATTCAACCTGGCCCTAAACCCTTCCAAGGATGGGGCATCCACAGCTCCTCTGGGAAACCTGTGCCAGGGGCTCACAGTAGTCTCTCCACTGGAGATGGACCTCTCATGGGAGGCAGCGCTTTTCATCAGCCCAAACCATCATCCAGTTCTGCAGGACAGAAAAAATGATACCAGGCTCATCAGAACACAGTATGAACACATGGTCTGTCCTACTGATGGAAAAGCCAAACCCCTGCTCATTCTTGTGTAACAACATCTCACTTGTGCTGTCAAAGGGAGCTTTACAGGGCTGCACCTGTGTATCACTAAGAATTCTACACAGGGCCTACAATATATATTTTAACATTCTTTAACATAAAGGAGTATGATTTATGACAGCTTTTACTTTTCACAGACACAGACTAAATGCAATTCATGAAATCATAAAAAATATGGAACATCAGATACCAGAGCACCAGCTCTAAATTTGGTTGCACAGTTTCTCCAGCCAAAAAAAAATGCTTAAAAGGGACTTGAGTTATCTCTTTAGAAAGTCACAGCATAATCAGGCCCAAAACTACTTTTAAACAAAACTTCATAGCATTTTTGTACTGTGTTTAAGTTCACCTGGGTATTAGAGTTTTGCAGGGGTACCTGATCATATGTACCCTCTCCTATCATAGTATATTTACATGCAGAACTGCTTCAGGCCAAACCTCTCATTTTCCTGGTAAGTTCTTTGCCATGGGATTGAAGAACACCCTCAGACCTCAGCTCATGCTGGCTCCCAAGCTTAGCTATTTTGTACATTTATTTTTTTTTCCTCTACAGGACTACCAAGCATATTGCTCCTACCCACCACATCAGATGGGCAAATGCCTTTTATATTTTTTTTAAATAAAACTAATGGGGAGAGTTCAAATCTCACTTTCCAACATCAGGAGAGAAGCCAAACTTGTATTCAAGGCAGATGGTGGAAGGCATTGAAAAATGACTGATTCTCTCACTCTGTGATTCCAGTTTATTGGAAAAGAAGCAATTCATTGTTCCTTTACACTAAACATTGCAAAGTCATAAACTGGCTGTGGGTGAGCTTTCCAAAGCTTTCTGAGGGATTTGGATGTCAGTTGTGCTGACATCTATCCAGCATCCATATCTTTCAAGTGCTCCAGGACATCAGAGCACCAATATGAGTTCCAACAAGGGTATATCAAATGATCACCCAGAGGAGGGCAAGCACATGCAAAATCCCTCAATTACTCTTCTAGTCCATTTTAAGCTTACAAGATTTTTGAAAAAAAAAATTATAGCTCCAAATATGTGTGAATTAGAGAGTATTCACCTTTCTCTTCAGCAATAACATGCCATTCTAAACTGAAAAAGACTCTTCCAGATCTATTTGTTTAATAAACATTTCTTAATAAACAGTTACACAATCTCTTTGTTGTGGAAGAGAACACCCACAGTAAAACTCAATGTCTTGCCTATTCTATCAGACACAGAAACAACATAATAGCATTTTAAAGCAGAATTAATGTAACAGTATGCTCTACATGCTCAAAGTTCAAGATGCCATCACATTTTAATGGTCTATTAATGGACAACTACTCATTATCTCTTGTTTTTGATGAAAAAGGAAAACTGCTGAAAACTGTTACTGAATGATGCAGGTGCTGCAATTGAAGCAGTCACATGAATTAGGAGTTAATCTAATGAGTGCAGCTCTGCCACCACAAGGAGTATGTGGCCAGATCCACCAACAAACCAACTGACATTTGCATAAATATCTTCAATGAATCCAAGGCATCCAAGTTTTGAAAGGTAAGCATTTGTCAACAAGGCAGCCATCTGCAAAGACATTACGTTCAAGATGGAAATTCAGTACATGTTCACTGTATAGAAATTATGAGAGTTTGTCTGTTCTGAATCCTTTTACTCTAATTCTTAATAATTCCTGATATTCTAAATCACAGTTTCAGAAGGAACCGTAGGTATAAACTGCATCCCAGCACAAGGGAGGTCCTTGTTTCATTATTCTCTGTGTGTTCTTCTAAAGCAACATAATGAATACTCCCAGCATTTCATGAATCAGCAGCATCTGCAAGTGCCAGTCACAAAAATCCCTCACAGATTATCCAAAAAATGCTGAATATGTGCACTAGCATTTGAGTCCAGAAATTGCTGGGCAAAGAACTGAAGAGTTTAGTTAATTCAGATTCTTTGCAAATCAGCCAAAAAGACTTTGAACGTATGCAGAATACGTTATCTGGGTTGTAAATTTCATAGAAACTGTTCTTAATACATCAGATTTTCAAAAATAAAGACTTCCTTAACACAATTTCTATTTGCAATATGAGAAATGAACAGCAAAATATCAATATTACCACAGTACTTTATGAAGGAATTGGCTTGTCAACAGAGCACGAAGGTACAGTAAAATGCACTGGCCAAGTGAAGGTTGTTTAAACGTGTTAATTTGCAATGGACTATGAGCACGTGCAATTGGCTGAAGTTCTACTGTCAGATTTGTACAAAAAGTCTGTTAAATTACTGCTTTTCTATCACTTTCAATCTGAAGGCAAAATCTGAAAGGCAGCTGACTTTGACATTAAACCAGATGACAAAGAAATAAAACCCACAAAAATGTGGAACTTTTTTTGAAAACTTTTACGATAAGCAAATCACTCAAGGTCAGCAAGGTTGGTTCCTTGACAGAGCAAGGAACAGAAGCCAGACTGGCTGATTTACACTCCTGGCTTGCAATTATCAAAGCACCTTACATTTTATTTAAAATCACACTTAATCATCTTTTTTTTTTTTTTTTAAGCACTCACTTTTCCATGACATATATCTTGCTCAATTGCCCAGTGTAGAAATGGATGAGAATGTCATTTAGCATCTCTCCCCATCATTCTAGAAGCACATAAAAAAAAATAGGATAGTAATCACTATCCATTTTAAGAATTGTTAATGAAGCACAGAAACCTTAATAGGGAGAACGACAGCTCCAGACCCTCAAATGGGCTATTTCAAAGACCCTAAGACTCTTAATTCCACAGAGAGAGGAGATAACTTTTACATTCTGTACTTCAGCACAAAACAAGTCATTGCCATGTTTCACTGTTCCCTTTGGTTAGAAGAGTGATGTGCTCTCCTTTTAGCAAAGCAAGCAAACCTTGCTTCTTCCTAACACTGAGCCCTCAGGCTTCAAATACTTACCACAAACAGGACTGATCTACTCCTTCATACCTTTACTCTTTTTATTACAATAAACTGCTTTCAACAGATGAACTGTTGGCAAAAAAAAGTTATTTGAAAACATATACACAGTGAAGATATCTGGACAAGAAACCTTTTTTTTTTTATTATCACATGATCTCTTATTTGAAAGACATTCTCTCAAATGCCATTTTCTCTCACAATCAATAAGATGACCCCAACTATTGTATTCTTCCTAACTTTCACTGTCGCTAAATTTCAGTCAAGAGAGAGGTTTTCCTCTGTGGTACACAGGATTGAGTGCATGTATAACATCACACATTGTATCTTTGCATGATTCTATGTACAGCATTTTAAATAAACTTGTACCACGTCCAAAGTTACATTAACGCTCTGGATGACATAACCTATTTTGGTTTTATTTTGGACATATAAGGATAAAAAAAAACCCCAAACCAACATATAAAAAAACAGGTCATGAGCTCCAAACAGCTGTGCCCTGCATTTCCCAACAGGTTAGGATGCCGAGGCACAGCGGAAGGAGGACAGGGAAAAGCCAATCCCTCACCTTGAAAGTGTTTGCATATAACCCTGCATTCACTGGCAGAGCACTGACCCAGCAAAACTTCACAATGATATAATCTTCTTTTCTTCCCAGACCACAGGGAATATGTCAGTGCCTCAATAAAATGTGACCAGCTGCATAATCAAGTCCAAGTGGTACCTTTTACTGTCAGGGACAATTAGGTTTACTTCCAGCAAGGGACCATTTCTGTGTGTATGTGAATAGCAGTTCACTCTTTTTCTATACAGAAAACCAATTGATAAAAAAAAAAAAAAAAAAAAAAAAAAGAAGGCAAACCAAAAAACCACCAACTTCAAACCTTGCTTCTTATATAGAAAAATCTCCTGATCAAAAAAAAGTAAAAAAAAATAAAAAAATACTGACAGTATTTTATTCTTTTCAATTGCAGATCATGAGGTTACACAGTGAACTCCAAAGTAATTACATTCAATGTGTCACTCTGATGGCACTGGACATCTTTATTTGAACTGTATGATTTAACTTTTGAATACCATCCCAGTTCCCAAAGGACAATGAGGAATTAAGAGGGCATGCTAACCCAAAATCCTAGAAAAAAAACCCAGAAATGTTTAGAGAAGCTACCTATCACTTGAAGATTTAGTATTACTTGGAATTAGACAGATCCCCAAATAAATGTTTCATTTTTAAATTAAAAATAAAGGTAAAATCTTCATTTTATTTCATGAATTTCAAGAAGTTAACCCTGTACACAGGAAAACCTCAGATAGCCACAAGATGATGCCATGTAACCTTTCTGTTACAAGCCTCATTTTCTTATCAGTGTATGTTAACTTAACAGGGCAATTCTAATAGAACTAGAGAGATTCCTAGCTGATATGTGAGCTGGGATGTTTTACAAAAATATATATTGGTTAAAATGAAAACTGCAGATAAAAAAAGGAGCAAGGATAAAATACCATCTCTATGTGCTTACGTAAGGAAAATGTTATCATGAATGCCATATCACGTGGTTTAGTTCAGATAATCACCATCTGACCAGCTGAACTGCATTTCAGATGCATCTGTTTTTATCTGAGAACACTGACATCTTCCAGCTGACCATGCAGCTCTAACAGACAACTGAGGAAATCAACGCTGATAACCAAAACACTGTCCTGAAGTTATTTACGCTGTACTACAAATCAAATTGCTTGTGGATAAACTAAAAGCTCTCTCCAAAGGAACAAGCATAAAATCTTATAAAGAGAGGCCTGGGAAGAGACCACAGGACACCATTTGGTTCAAGGCAGGCTCAGCTCACCCCACTGCCACTCCAGGTAGGTGTTTTCCTGCCCTCTGCCAAAAACAGAAACTTCTTGTCCATTTAAATGATCACCCTGCTGTATTTAGACACACTGCATTTTCTCCCTTCCACCACTCATGTTGAGAACAGACTAATCTTTTTCTCTCTGCAACAGGGTTTTTTTACATATTTAAGGATTGCTCTTATGGCTGTCCCTCACCTGATCTTAAAACCAAACTTTCTCAGTGTTTTCATCCATTTCCTATGAGCTACTGCTCCTGACATCTTCAATTGCCCTCCTGACCCCTTCTGGCCTTCTTCCAGCATGACCCCACTCCTCTGAAACTGAAGTCCAACAAAAGGACACTCTGAATAAGCCACACGCATTGAAAATGAAGGATTAGTATCCAATTACCGTTTGCCTCCATAAAAGTCAATTATTATTCCTCTGCTGTCGTTTATTCTGATTTCACCTCTGTACCTCTCCAGTAAGTTCACTGGCTCCTTTAGCTCTGCCGACCTCCTCATTTCATCACTGATTTACTTCGAGAAGGAATGGTCCTGAATACATCTTTGTGAACTGTATAAAAAAGGTCAAATTTTCAAAGTGCTGAGAATCCACTGTTAAGAATTCATTCCCCTGCGCCCTCAAAAACAAACAGCTCTCAAAGAGACAACTAACCTTAAGTACAAGACTTCCAGACTGCTTCAAGACTTCTGTGCTGCACCAGACTGCCTTATACACCAGTGTGTACACTACAAGGATAAACTTTTTAAAGCAGGCAAAACTCAAAGTATTTGCTTGCTCAGTTCTAAGCCTCTCCTGATCTCAAGTCTGAAGCTGGTCCGAGTTTTGGCTTCCAAAGCCATTGCTCCCTTTGCAATGTAATTCAGAATCCTGTAAGTTTATAGCAATCCTGCTGCTACCACCTGCACAGTCCACTTCAGGACCACACAAAAAAGTCCTTTCTGTCACTTCTAAGGCTGATGTACCCACTTCATCTCTTCTCAGTGGTCTCATAAAACCCACACAGCTCCAGTGAAGTGCATCCCTAAGGGGCACACTATAACTCTTGGGTGTGCAGGGCAAACTGGATGTGTCACAGCACAGTTTTCTAGAAAAGTGACAGGGGAGGCACCTGACCTGCTCCTCCTTCACCTTCCCTTTGACATGTTTTAGTATACAACATTCTCTGTGTCACCTTGCATGCCCAAAAGTGTACCTCACTCCTCCACAAGCCATCTATTCACCCAAATTTTCTTGCCTGTTCTAGACTTCCCTTTGGACTTCTAGACCCTCTTTAACTGCAAATGAAATAAACCACACGAAGTCTTCCCAAAACAGCAGGTGCTGGTTTCACGGAGTAGCAATACTTGCACTGTCTAATTCACTTTCAGCCTCTCTTATGATCTAACTAAAATTTCAAGGCCCATTTTTAAGCAAATAAAGCACAAATAAAAAGAACCAAACAACAGCAATACGCAGATGTTCAGGAATTGGAATTGAGGCTGAAAAATGCCCCCTAGTATTCAGTATACTTTGATGTGCAATCACCTGAACTGCTCAATGCCAGGACAAATGGACATTGCAGTGCAGAGATGGTTCAACCCGAAGGCTGAGAGGGTGGCTGTTGCTAAACAGTAGAAGTGCTCTATCCCAAAGCTAAAGTATCAATTCAATCTTTTGGGAAAAAAAAAAAAAGGCAGAATCATTGCATATCAGTGGCAAACTCGGGTACATTTTTTTGTCTTTCTTCCTGCAAATGTATTATGAGTCTAAGTTTGTTCTTAATGCAGAGTTAGGGAAACTACAGACAGACAAGAAGACACATAACAGGATTCAGAAATATTGCATGGTCATCTCACATCTACTAGGAAGACAAAGTCATCTGGTAAACTATCAAGTAGCTGGAGGAATTGTGGGAGGCAGATGGTCTGCTTGTTATTAACACGACATGACTACTCGTATTCTTGACAATAAACTACCCACGTGGATTATGCAGATACAACATTTCATCTGCAAGTTTCGTAAGAATCTGTGACATTAATACATACAAAAAATTCACTGACACATGAAAAGGATAAATATAACAATGGAAAAACCAGTAAGGGGTTAGAAGTCTAAACATATTTAATCAAGCTGAACCACACAGAGCAAGTTCAGATTTTGTTAATCAGGGGATGAAGGAAATGTCAAACCACAACTGTTGCAGTGTTGCTACAGTAAAATGCATAAACAGACAAAAAATAGGTAAAAATTGAAAAAAAATTAACTGTACCTGAAGGAACAGGCACTAAACCACAAGTATCTCTAAAGTCTGTGTTTTGGGAAAACGGAAGATAAATTGAACTGCGTTTTACTGGAAACCTTCAGAAAACAAATCTACCCCAGTTGGCAAATGCAGGAACCCACCAAGTGTTTCACTGCAGCCTAATGAATGTCGTGTCTCTTCTTCAACGTCTTTCTCCACACACCCCCAAACTGGTTCAGATTAATGGCCCACACTGCTGCCTATTCACTGGCGCTTCCACTGCAGGCAGAATTCTGCCAAAAAGAGAAAAACACGACAGTGAAAGACTCAACAATTCACGGGCATTTGTTCCTCAGCGCAACACATCGTAACAGCAAGTTACGGATTTTGCACGCATCTACTTTAATAAACTGATTTAAATTACACAAGTGCAAATCCATATGTGGCCGTTAATTTAAAGTGGTTGCTCTGCTTAATGAGAAATCATTGGAGGCTTTTATTTCTCCACATTTTCTGCTGGCTGTAGGCGTGCCCACAGGCAGTCTCCATAACTCCAGTGCCACGAAGCAGTGATAAGTCACCCCTGCAACAACTGTGAGCTCTCCCCCAACCCCAATTAAAACCACACACAAGTAAGCTCTTTTTAAACCAAAACACATATATGCCTAAATTTAGATCAACTCCTTCAGCTCCTTCCAGAGCAGAGACAAGGATAACTAGGACAGCATTTATTGACATCTGAATTTTGGTTAGATGCTTCATCAAGTTACTTGGAATTAAAACTTCACTTTACAAGCAACAACTACTGTAAGGCCTGAGCAATTTGGGGCATGTTAGGAGGCAAAAAGGAGGAGAAGTACATTACTGTGTGTTTTGATACTACAGAAAATATGATCCGGAAATGCATGCAATGTTGGGGAAAACAAATTGTGGATTTTATTCAATCTGATTGCCAATTAAAAAAAATATCACATGTGGTTAAGCTTAGAAATTCCCTTTATTTGAAATCATTGTAACACAGAACACAAGGGAAGATGCTAAGCATATTTTCAGTGAAGTTAATAGTTTTGTCAACAAAATACAATATTAGCTGTGTTATTTATGTAAGCAATATCTTCCAGAGTGCCTACAGGATTTAGGAAAGCAAAAAGACTTAAGCTTCTCTTTCGAATTGCACGTGGGAGCAACTCTTCTTTGGACTCTTTGAAATAGCAAATTTCTTCAGTGATTGATGGAAATGCTTTACTAATGCAGCGCCTCAGTACACACAGAGGGAGCACAAAAAGGCTACAGGCACCCAAATATGTGCCAGTCACTGCAAATTAAGAGGAATTCCTTAAAAATAGTTATTTTAAAGAAAAAAATCTTTGCTTCCTTATCTTTCTCAGCGAACTCTTGTTTGTCAAGACTGTCAAATCCCAGCTATACCTCTCCTTCTTTCTGAAGTTCTGTGATTTGCTTTGGGGAGGGTCACCTCATGTCACACACTTTTTTTAACATTCTTGGAATTTTTCTACCACTTCTCCTCACCATCCTCCTCTTCCCACTACAAACTGTCCTTTGGTTACCTCAGCCTTTGATGGCTTCACATCTGCTCTCTCACATTACCACATTTCACTCCTGAAATGTCCCCTGTCAACTCCAGCCCACTATTCCACTATAACATATTACTTTATGTGCTCAGCTGACAGGATCAGCAAACAAATAATATAATGTATTTGAGCCTTGGGACCAAATAAATGACTGATGAGGCAAATACACCTCGAGTGGAGAAAGAAAGGAAGAATTAAACTTGACAGGGGAGCTGGACCACGTATGCCTCCCCCAGCCTTTCATCCTGCATATCACACGAGAAACACTCCAGAAGCATGGGCTTATAAAAATAATTTACTCACAATATCCAGATGGTGAGTGGGGAGAGGAATAGCCTAGCTGCTGGAAGTGTTTTCTCACGTTGTGTTCAGATTTCAAAGTTTCAGATAAAAGTGATGTCACCTGAGGTGACTTGGCAGTCTGTGCCCACAAGTTTGCTCTCTAGGCTAGCAACAGGTACAAATTTGTACAAAAATGGGTAAAATCTTTTTTTTTTAACTCAGTAATTAGGTCCTAAATTTTATTTAACAATATTTCTTATAGTCTTCATTACTAATATGGCACCTCTCTTTGGGAGGAACAAAAGAGTAGCTTATTTAAGGGGTTTTTTGAAAAGAAAAAAAACCAAACCAACAAACATTCTAAGATTTTTTTATAACTTGTCTGGAGGCAGATGTGAACATTTACATACTTAAGAGATGGTAAATGAGAAAAAGTCTTGCTCTGCATGATCTTATCTCCTGTTCACCTTGGCCACTATATTAGGAAATGTGAATTAATTGTTGTCTTCATATAAATCTGAAGACAACAAGAGCTTTATACCTTACTATATACTACGTTGCTAGGATGCATTTCTGAAACCATCAACAAAATTTACCTCTCCAGTTATATATTTAGTATATCTCTCAGCAACTGGAAAAACTCAATTAATCAAATTATCCACAGCTGAGATTTCTTTTTACTTTTTTAAATGGTTGATTAACATTAGAACCCCAGATCCGTATTTAGACATATAAATAAATAAAATCTTGAATTAAAAATGATGAGCACTGAAAATTAGGTCAGATACACACACAGGAGTGTTATTAAAGACTTAAGTACAGTTAAGGCTCTTTCCTCCTCAGTTGGAAAATTTTCCTATGTGAGACTGGCAAGTCCACAGCACCAGGAGTTTCTAAGGGCAAGACATGTCATACCCCTCAATACCCAAATGGTTCATCCTCTTCCACCCACTCAGCCCTAAGTCTCAAGAGAGATACCAAATGTTCTGCCTTCCAATATGCCATGGCCTTATCAGTACTGGAAATTTACCCCATAAACTCACACACCTCCAGCTGCCGCTGCTTCCACTAAAGGGATCGTTGTCCCAAACCCTCCCCGATCCCTCTGCCCTCCACCTGAAAATCACTGTTTGTTCAGCTTTGCTGATGGAACAACAAACCCACCTCCTCAAAATAGTCCAGGCGGGGGGGATTATTTACACATTTTAAACACTATATATTTGTTAATCCAGCTAATCCACTAGATACAACAATATTTTTCTGCAGCATGTCCACTCCCTAAAACTAATTATAATTTTTTATCAAGCCACCATCCAACACAAGTCCACTTCCAGCATTTCTCTGGCATCCACAGTAGGCACCGGCTATTCTGCTTCCTGAAATGAAATCACCACATCAGAACCTTCCAGCTGAATGGGCCTGACCTTTTTAAAGGAGTGCTATTAATAGGATAAAATAAACTGCAGGACTCCAGCAACCAGGTTAAAAACTCAGTAAATAGCCAGGAGACAACATGAAATGAGACCAAGTGGTCTGTACATAATGAAGTAGACGATCTCCTAAAATCAAATCAGCTTTAAATAACTGCTTTTAAATAAATGCTTTTAAAATATAAAGATACATCTGCATTGGTGAATGACAAAGAAAAAAGGCATAGTTAAAGGCAGCCAAAGGCACGCTGTTTCCATCCATTCGTATTCCAGAACAATGATGCATGAAAAAATGATTGTTAATATACAGGTTTACAAATGCTGCCAAATTAAGGATAAACCCCAAACCAGATTGGCTCTAAGAGGAAAATACCTACCTTTCTTCTCATCAATGTGCAGGTCTCTTACATAAACATGTAATTGCAAAGCAAATTTTCACAACTGCATTTTCTTAGTTCAAAAGTCAGAGAGATACGTACAATACATATCTGCTGTTATTTTCAAATTTAAGGCTCACAGCACAAGACCAGAAGATTTCAGTGATACTCCTGAGGACTGGCAAGATGTTTGGAACAAAACCTGCCTTTTTCTGCCCCTGCACACCTGTACCTGCAGCTCAACTTGTCTCCTGCCATGTGCAGCACAAATCCCAGGCGATCCAGCTACCACTGGGTATCCTCAGTCACCAAAGCCTGGGAGAAAGACCCACAACAGCTTTTCAGCTGCTGTGGGATGATTACAGAGCAATTTTTAGAGTCACCACAAAAAAAAAAAAAAAAAAAAAAAAAAAAAAAAAAAAAAAAAAAAAAAAAAATCCAGTATCCAACAAGGTCAAAAATTAAATGTATGCTCTTAAAGATAAAAAAATTACAGATTCACTTCACATACATTGAACTCTGTCTCCCTGGGTTAATTACAGAGCAAAGCTGTGCCTTGGTATTCAAGCCCTGAAAGTTATGGTACCACCCAAAGGGTAAAGTTTAAGTTAATCAAAGCCTTTTTATGTGCTATCCTCATATTTATCAGTTCCACAATGTGACAAAGACATTCCCATTACAAAATCCTATCAAATAATGCTTACAGAAAGCATCACTGCAGTATCCTTCAAAAACCTTCTAATGCAAAACCAACTGTTATTCCTTTTGCAATTCTCCTAGGAAGTGATAAGTTCAAAGACACAGTGGTTCCTACCAAAAAAAATACATTTATGAACCATTATTGTACAAAATTCTTTTAAACAACGAAACCAGTATTTTCCCCACACTCCAAAATATGGTGGGCCAATAATGTACAAAATATTTTCTTCTAGTACCCTCCCTCAGTAGACAACTACTGAATTTTTATACATTTTTTGCCTACATAATTAAAAACATAAAAATGGCACACACCAAACCAGTGAAATCGTTTACGTAAAAAGCTTTAGAGTCTGAAACAGACGGATAGATGGACTTAATCTCTCCAATCAAGGATTTCAAATTATTACAGGTTGGATTATCAAATAATTCCTGCTAAGTGCAGCATTAGAAACACTAATAAAATTAATGGTTGCACTTGTCAGCTGATGAATGCATCATAAATGTGGCATCACACATGTAATCATCAGGACACACTATGTAATGACTTATTTTACAGAGTGGGACATTATCAGTAAAACAAGAATTTTAACATCGTAATTTTTGGAGTCCTGTAAGCCAGGCAAAATCAGGAAGTGGTGACCGAAAAATGCAGGAGGATTTTGGGACAATTGACTTTATCAATTCAATTATTATTTACAGTACCTGGCATCTGTTTGGCACATCCCTTAAAAAAAGGTTCAGTCAGTGCTTCAAACACATAAAATACAGTTTAAAGCAATTTCAGAAACAGAAGCTGGAGCTGAGGAGCAAAAGCACAAGATACAACACACTGCCAAGATCCCATTGTCTATTAACCACTCTCATTTTAGTGTAATGTGACAAACTATCAGCAAGATTTTTCATAAGAGAGAATTGCTATTACTCAGGCAAGCAAACGGTACTCGAAATGTCATGTGTGGTTCACATGTGTGGTTTCCCCCCAGCCTTATTCTGAAATTCCTATAGAAATGGCTACAGCAACAAGTTTCTAGCCATGCAAATCTGTTTTGCATATAATCCCAAGTCTCAGTTCCATGGTGATGACAGATTTCCAGCTTTATTAAAGAATATTTTAGCTGTTAGGATTACAAAGAAGAGTGCAACAGAAATGAACCAGAAACACTCAGCAGTCAGATAACAAATTAAAGGGTATTCCTGTTTAGACACAATTACTTGCATTGCTTGAGCAAGTAACAATAGAAAGCAGATGAATCATTTTGCCCTCTGGTGTTGACAACACTGCTTTGTGTGATATTAAAAAAAAAACCTAAGGTAGTGAGAGAGTCACACAGAGGGACATGGTCTGGCTTGCCTTGGATCAGATGCTTCACGAGCTGCAGCGGCGAGAGCCGATATTCGCTGTGCTGCCACTGATGGGCAGGTTTTGGGCCACCACTACAGGGTCCCAACAGCAATGCCACTTGCTGCTGGCACCCCCTGCTGCCTTTGAGGTCCCTTCTGCCATGGGAACCTGGTGGCAGCTCAGAGGATTCATCAGGCACAGACCCACTAGACGGTATTCAACACACACGGGGCTTTGGGTGCTCCAGGATGGCTGCGCTCCTCTGGTCCTGGCATGTGATCACAGTTAAAATAAATCATAGCAGTATCTGGAATAAAATATCCTCCACCTCATGGTCACTGGACAGCTGCTGCAGGCCACACCACAGGAGCTGTGTTACTGTAAAGATACAGAGAAAACCAAAGGGGTCCAGAGCACAGCACATTCTGAGCCAAACCCTGCTTCGACTTACTGATGAGAGGAAAAGGACATAATAAGAGATGTATAAACCCCACTCGCTTGCTATAATACAAAGAAAAATATTCTAAACAACAAGGAGCCTATTCTGGAAAACCTCTAGGCTAACAATTTGATTTCTGACTGCAGAGATATTAACTTGTTAAATCAACAGTCAGTGAAAGGCTTTTACTTCTTCCTGTAAATGCATTCCTAACCCTTCCCTTTCCCGCGGTACTCCTGCCACCAGATGGAGGGCACATCGTGTGGCACTCACAGGAGAACGAACAGGGAAAGCCACAACCCTGCCTATGGGTCTTGACTCATTCCAAACAAATAAATACAGTTTAAAGTTACTGTCTGCACGGATACTGAAGGGAGTACTTGGGCCAGCAGCGTAAGGACACAGCGAGCAGCCCCTCACACAGTTCCTGGTGAAAAAGCCATACAGCAGTGGTTTTATGAGGAATAAAGTCATTCATTTGAAACTGTGCTGAGAATATAACAGTAATTTATGTAGTTACCAGTTACAGTCTTTAGATTAGAGGATGATATCCAGCCAATGCAAGATTTATTCTTTTAAAAGGCATTTCCTTATTGAAATGGAAAGTAACACCAGGAGGGTTAAGTTTTGTTGTAGGCATTGTGTACATTGTGAGTAAATTTACTGTAGAAAAAAGAGTTTAACTCTTCAACCATCTGCTACAGCGTGACCCTGCTAAGTTAAGACACATTCAAGCAATTTTGCGGAAAAAAGAAATTATATCAACTTCAGTGAGAACTCTGAAAATCTGCTGAAAATAGGAGTGAGAAAACTCCTATTTATGTCTGGAAAACTCCCATCTATTCCTTATTCACCCAGTCCTCTGGCACTGAATATGGATGTTTTTTTCTCCTGTTGCTCCTGACAGATTAAGCAATTCCAGAGTTGGCCATAATTAATTTTGGCATGAAGGTAACTACCCTTGCACAATCTGGAAGACAAATTAAGTGTCAGAGAAAGGCACCCCAGAGTAATTTGTTTCTTTCCTTATCTACAAGGAACAGGTGTAATTTTTTAACAGGTGTGATAGGCCAGCACTAGACAGTGACTCATCACTACTCACTTAGTAAATGTAAATGCAAGAGAAACACTTTGAGTACTAAGTAAAGAGTAGGGAGAAAAATAGAAATCAATTAGTAAACCAAAACAATCTGACCCCCTGCCCCAAACACTCCTTAGGTGAGCATTACACAACCAAGCCATCATGTAGGTTTAGGATCTGCAAGGAAGCAGCCAAGGAACTTCTGCTGATAACAGGATTTCTAGCCTAAGGAATCCTTATCTGTGCCATGAATTCAAACAGCTACCTGGAGGGCAGGTGCCACATACACCACTGTCCCAAACAGGTCCAGGGCTGATGTCATGGTCTGAAGCAAGTCAAGAGGCAGATGAGGATACAACACAACAATAGTTTTGATTCCCTAACCATCATGATACAATAGTGCCTGCTCAGGATACAACCAGAATGTCTTCTGCTTGATCATCTCTTTGCCTTCAACAAGGCAGAGACCCTTCACTCAAAGTGAAGCAGCAACGGGGTGACCCAAAGGCCCTACACACATCTCCCTTCTTCAGAAAGCAAAGCAGCAGGAGAACAAAGAGTCACCAACAGAGACAAGGCCACACAGGCACAGCCTGGGCTCCTGGGCTGCCACTACAGGATTACCAGACAGAGACATTGCCGTGTTAGGTGGGATGTTATTTATTAACGCTAAAAGTACAAACCTGTCATCCCCAAGGCTTTCTTCTTTACCTCACCTCTCCCCTATCATCTTAAATCCTACTATTCTCTCTCTCTCTTTTCTCAACTCAAGATTACTTTTGGTTGTCTTATCAGTCTCCTCCAGACTGATAGTTTCAAAAGCAGATATATCCTGGACGTGTGCGTCTGACAGCTTTGGCCTCACTTTTTATGACACCTGTGCTGACAGCACGTCACCACCACAGATACACAACTGCAGCTGAACACAGGTTTTTTCTGCAACCAGAAGAAAAAAAAAAAGTTTTCTTCCTTTCATATGAAGATTTCCACTGTGATCGTTCCACTGGATACTAATTATCAATCTAGCAAATTTTATACCATCAGAAAATGCTAGTGAATCAGTCAGTACAGACTCAAGAGTTGGACAAAAAACTCAGTTCAGTCAATAACAGAAATGAGTAAATTTACTGAGTTTTATTAAAAAGATGTTACACTCTTTTCATCTCCAAAATGTAAATCTTGAAAATTTCAATCAGCTTTTCTCTGAACAGAAAAATTGCTGTTTCCCCTCGCTCTCAAAATCACTTGGAAATCAAGGTCAATCACATCAGAGCTCTGACACACACAGTACTTATTCTTGGAGTTGGTGAAATTAGTGTCTTCCTATCTGACACTACAGCTAAATCCAGACTCCAACTGCAAAACCCGGGAGATCGAAGAGGAGCTGAACAATCAGCGTCTGTTCCGATTTTAACAGATGTGAGTTCCAGTGCTCCTCATTTAAATTCAGCATTACCTGAACCAAATAGGCAGGAGAAAAACCAACAAAACCCCACATTTAATTCACAAAGTCTACCAAAAATGTTAATAATTACTCCAGAGTAACCAGTGAGTGATGTAAGAACTTAAAATATTGGTATGTCACAAAAAGATAAAAAGCGTGGCTGTCTCAATTCAGCACAAAATGACTTTCATTGCCCATGAAGTTCACAAAACCATCAGCCAGACACAAGTCAATCAAGAAGCAAGTGAAAAAAAAATTACCAGAATCCTCCTGGTGACTAAAAGTTCTTCCAGAGAAAAGCAAGACATTAACTGGAATAAACAATTTCAGGGAATTTTGATAGAGTCTGTAATTTTCTAGGGATGCCAAGATGACACCTTCAATAACACTGATTAGCTATTGAAAAAAAAAAGACTTAAATAAATCTACTTATTTAAAGTGGTATTAAAACTAATACCAGAAGTAAACAACTATCTTACATACATACATAAAGAGGTTATGATTAAAACTGGGAGAGAGCATATAACAACCTACCCAGGTTTTATCCATAACATGTTAAATTCAAATTTCCATATTACAATGACAGCATATCAACTGATATTATACATATGTTCTGCTGATAATTTTCCAAGTTATTCACCTAAATGCAGCTCATTCATTAAACTAAGAGGGGTTTTTTGTTTGTTTTGGTTAGGGTTTGTTTTGGTTTGTTTTTCTTTTTAAAGTTAATAATGTCAATATGGCTAAAGGCAGGAAAAGGAGAGAAAAGATTTCTAGTTTGCAGATTTATTGATCTCCAAAGGTAGTTTAGCAATTACTTTATCAGCTACAAAATAAAATCAAATGCCTGTGAAATAAATAAAAATCTGATGTGTATTGATAAAAGGAAATAGTTTAAAGAAAATTTTAAATTAATGTATAAAGGTTACTTCTGTCAAAACAAGCAGTCTCTTGGACTTAGTGTGCTCAAGAAAATACTTTAAAAGTCACATTCTCCCTAAATACAGATGCTGTTATACACCAAAAATTCTCTATTTTTCAATAAAAAGTTTTGTGCCTTTACACACCATGTGCCATCGTACGCTTTTTGATAACTTAATCCAGTTCTGGGCAAAATGAATCAGAATTCTACTGGTGATCTCCCAACATGCACTAACTCAGAGCAGGCAACACTCCCCAGTGCTCCACTGCATGAGCTGAATATGCAATAAATAACTTCTCATCTTCCTTTTAAGTAATCTGTTTGAATCTAGGCTGGACCCTTATTCAAAAGGCATATGAAGACATATTTGTCGCCTTTTTAAAAACCAGCTGTAATAAACTAATCACCGCAAATTTAAAAGGGAACAGCTACTTATTCAAGGAATAGCCCAGTATAAGACAGCGATTAAAAACTTTTCTTCATTGAATAATACTCTGTATTAAATTATGGTTCTACATGATCTGCAATTCAAGCCAAAGTAGAAGGGAAATAACTACACTAGTCTCATTAATAAAGCCTGAAATAACTAAGTTCTGGAAAGAAATAATTGCAACAGATATATGGACCAGGTCTTTAAAGAAACTTGTCTCTAGCCTTATGGTATTAAATCGCTGCTTCACCTGCTACAGGTGCTGAATGTGGGAGAATCTGCAGGCAGCTCAACACAGGAATGCAACAGCTTCTGTGCCCATATTTTTTCCTCAGCAATCAATATTCTTGTAATCCCTAAACTTCACCTTCTTCCCAGGTTGAATGCAGGTTAGATTTGTCTTGATTTCAGAGTGACATTAAAACCATTTCTGGCTGTGGCTGCAGACACAGCTGAACTCTCTCTGCTCCCATCAGCACCCAGGCTGTAGGCAAGTTTGGCTTTGGCTCTGCAAGTTTTGACAAATGTGAAAAAAACTTGTGATTGAAAAGAAATACTGGATTATACAAGTGACAAAACCTCCTTATCACAGAGTCACAGAATATGCAGAGCTGGAAGGGACTCACACGAATCATAGAGTCCCACATTGCACCACACAGGACCATCCCCAAGAGCCACACACTGTGCCCAAGAGCGTCTTTCAAATGTTTCTTGAGCTCTTTCAGGCTTGGTGCTGTGACCCCTCTAATGAAAATATTGTGAAGAGCAGCTAGGCAACATTTAGAAAGGAAGGATGTTTGGGTGGTTAATGAAAACATGGATTTGCCTGACAAAACATAATTTTTTTTTTTTTTTTGCAGAAGAGTCAGAAACACCTCAAGGCATAATACAACCATTAACTGAGCCATAATTATTGACTGTGAATTCTCACAGAATGCTCTGATGCATTTGGCATTGGCACAGAACAGGAGGCAGTTTCAATTACATGCCTGCTCTGTGAAGTTTATTGATCTTCAGAAGTGGGACTAATTTGCACAGTCTTGACTGTGAAAGCTAAGATGATGTTGAAAACATCTACTGTTCATCTTCTTGCCTTGTTGCTTATTGCTGTTGTTTTTAATTAACAGGGCTCTGGGTTGCTGGAGTCCACGACTTTTATATCACTGGGCATAAATTATGAAATACACATTTCAATATCTTCTTAATTTCTCATATAAAAAAGTACAATATTTTAGAAACACTTCATATTTACATAATTTAGCCTTGAATTATATTTTAAGCTTTAAGATTGTTACCCATTCTTTGTCTGAAATCAGAACATTTTTAAAGCAAGACAAAATTTAAAAAACTGGCTTGAAGAGAGTCACTCTCAGAACTCATATTCCTTAACTGAAATAGAAATTACAGACATAATATAAAGTACTCTTATGTTTACCTTAGATATAGTGCCAAGACCAATGCTTTTAGGGCTTACCATTTTATTCAATATATTGCTGCTGTTGAAAATTTAGGTTCACATTTTCTCAAATGCAGTATTCTGCATCATCAATGTGATATAAGTATGAAGTGTTGTGACTATATAAAGAGGCAAAAATATTGCTAGCACTTGGAAAACTTCATTTCTCCTCACTAGTCCTACATTTTTTCCATAGAAGCCACCTGCAATAGGAGATGGCTGCTGTGCCATGTTAGAGCCACTGCAGTTCTAAGTGCTGACAATAGGGTTTGTTTACCTACTTGAAGTAGCAGCATTGCAGTCCATCTTTATGGATTTTATAAGGATGTTGATTCCAGTTTAACGAGCATCACAGAGCATCTGGCAATTATGCCCCTGAGGGAGACTGACTGATAAATTTGCAGACCCACTGCAGCAAGGCCAGCAAAATCTAGTCTTTAAAAACAGCTCTCAAATAGTCTCTGGCATACCCGAAAAAGTTTGCAAAGAAGGAGCTCCTACTTTATGTTGAAAAATGTTAGTAAGACAGTAAGTGCCATTCCAGAAAAAAAACTCTGATGAGTTCCAGTTCTTTTGTAAATCAGGTTTTCCCAGTTGCACAGCTCCTCATATGGATATGTAGATGTCCATCAGGAAAGCCAGGATCACAAATAATGATTTTATTATGTAAGGGAGTAAGAAGGGCCAGCACACTTTCCAGGAGAAAAAGCTGGTGGAGAATAACTGGAATGGACCAGGGCATGAAAATTGCCACAGGATGGTGATGCCATGTCAGCTGGTGAGGTGGCATGGGAATTCCCTTAATTACACACAGTTAAACAATTATGGGAAAAAAATGTAAAAATTATCAAAATTTTTGTCAAGCTTCACTGATGCAGCTACACCAGTGAACCCTGGACATGAGCAGCATCTGAAACTAAAAACTGACCTAGTGCACTGTGTAAGTACAGTTCAAAGACACGGTGCTCGACAAACATAAAAAGGAGAATAAAACTAAACAAGCCTTTTCATCCAGCAGCAGTAAAACCAGAGGGCAGAAAACGATGTTAAATCGCTTTAAGCTTGTTGCATCAACAAATTGTATCAGAAAAGTCACAAAATATGTGTCTCATGGTGACCATTGCTATGCAACACCTCGCAAAATAATAAAGTGCTTCCATCAAAGCCAGGCTGAACCCACGTAACGACTCACTCTGGGAAACTCGGGCGCTGTCGGCGCGCGAAGGAGGGAGCGACGACGTGAGGAGCACAAAGCCACCACAAAGCAGAGCAAGGTACAGGCACTACTGTGGAAAAGCAAGGAACCACGGAGTGCTTGGAGCACTGCTTGGGTGGTAAAACAGGTAAAAAACCAAATTAAATCTAAGGTTCTCCCCAGACGACAAAGGGCATTCCGTTATTTTGGTGATTGTCAAGCACAGTCCGCAGCTCGCTGAGCTCTTTCGGGACTAAGCACAACCTAAAACATAAATGTAAAACAAGGACAAAAGCAAGTTTGAAGTACAGAGCTCTGGACAGCACAATAAAACAACGTGAGAAATAGCTAAATGATGACCTGCTTGTGATCTCACTTTATTCTTGGGTGCCTGAGCACTTGAAGAGCTACATGGATAGGAAAGCTGGTAAGTTTGGAAAATATCAACGCGCTTTTAAGTAACTTCAGGTGTTCAAATAAAGAACATTCATTTTTAGTCAAATATGATTAAAGTCATGTTTGAAAGAAAAAAGGCCCCAATTTCTAATGCTGAATAAATACAGATTGTTATAAAATTGCTTTTACTACTAATTTCAGATTTGGACTGTGCAGAATAAGGACATTAGGAGAACTTTATGGCACTTCACAATCTTACCCCTACTCATATTGGTCCCGCTTTCTCAAATTCTTTTCACACGTCATACAAGTGTAAGATAACAAAAAACTTGTCCTAGATAGTGCAAAGATTTTTAAGTTTGTTTGATTTCACTCCTGTAGACTTTTGTTTCCAGTCACATTAGGAATTTGTGTTGTCTAAGAAATGTTTAAATATCGTTGCTTGCTGCAAGCATAAGCCTTGAAAACAATGTTAAAAGATTACAATGGATTAAACTAGACTTGAGAAATTTAACAAGATGCTCACTTCCATGTGTGTAGATGTCCAAATACAAAGCTTTTAGACGAAAATTCATTATTTGCTGCAAAAAAAAAAAAAAAAAAAGTAACACTTTTTACCTGTTTCAGTGAAAGGTGTATCTTATAAAAATTGAGATTCCTAGTTGGCCAGCTCAATTAAACCTTCCAGAGTTATTCTATTAATTGAGTTGAAATCTTTCCCTTAGGAGAGATTAAAATATTTGTTCTATAATACCTCTGTAAATTCAAAAATTCCCAACATCTCAGCTGTCTTACTCCTCCCAGTAACCTGCTGCCTGAAAATGAGTCAGGGGTTTTAAAACACAAACTAACAAACAACCCAAAAAAACTCCAAACCCTAACACCTGAGATGCACAGAGCTAAGGTACTTCCCTTATTCCCTCATCCCACTTATTTATAAGGACCTCCAGGTCTTTTTTAACCTTCAAACTTCTTGGAAAAACCAAGATAATTTTTCATCTGCATATTCCACAGCATCAAAACTGCACATCTCCAAAGCTGAGAAAACATATGCTGTCAGCAAAGAACAAAATGAGCTCTTTGATACCAATACCTGTGATAGTAGCATGATAATAACTACGTGTGACAACTTCTCCCTGCTCTCAAAATAATTACGGCTCTCTAGAACTCAACATCTGTGCCGCCAGATGTTTCTGTCAACCACGTACGCAAAAGCACTGCAGAAACCTGGCCAGCCTCCAGAGCTTTAGTCTCAATACCTCAGCAGATGCAGGTGGTTTTCAGGAGTCCAATATCTGGAGCACCAAGCCATGCGAATCCATTTATGTAAACAAGGAAACGGCATCAGCAAATAATGCATCAAACCCAAACAGGTTCAGAGGAGTCTGAGACTGACATTTCTGCCAACCCAGTGAGAATTCAGATCAGTTTTAGCATGTCAGACACAAAAAATAGTAGTGTCACCACAGGCTTCTGAAAATTCAATTTTCATTAAGCCCTTTTAACTTTAACATTGACTTTCATACACAGACAGATATGTGCCAGCTGGATGACACATGAGCTATTAAAAGACAGGCATTCGCAGCAGAATTCTAAAACATTATATCAAACCCATAAATCATTCACTCTTAAGACATAAGTGGTAACTTAGCACCAAACTCCCTTGCCTGAACAGGATGATTTACCTTCAGTTCAGCTTTTATGGAAGAATTTTTCCTTCTGTCTATGTACTTCTAAACTGCAGCAATCAGAAATCAAATTATCTTCAGGGAAGCAATCCAAACTCTAGCTGAACTTTCTAAGTGAAAATAAACATATTTAATATGGAATTAACTGTAGCCAAAGGGTAACAATCTTTCAAAAACGTGCTTGAAGCACTTGGGTGATGGAACCTTTTTGATTTCACACTCCTTAACTATTAAACCAACAGGTTTGACACAAAATCAGGTAAGAACAAGGCACTTTCTACTAATGACTCCTTCACCACGTTGTTTCCACAACCAGCCAGAGATGAGCCTGCCCTGTCCTATCTGGACAGACTATTTTGTTTCTTAGGTCAGCCTAAGACACCCCTTTAGCAGAAGAGGCACATGGAGGGCAGCTCTGGCTGCTGCAGCATCTCTCCAGTCCAGCACTGCTCTCCTGCCATCTAACAGGGATAAACCTGGTTGAAAGGTCCAGCTCCTCTCTTCCCCCTCAATAACACACTGTGGATCCCCAGGGCTGCAAAAGCATTTTGGGAACCACTCAACTACCACACTGATGGACACACAGAGGACGTTGCTACAATTACAGAAAGGCTTTTCCAAGCAGTTGCCCCAAAGTAGTTTACTACAATCAGCAAACGAGGTCAAATGTGGGTTTGCAATTTATTTATAAATTAAAGAGGTGTGTGTGGGGAAGACTAAATAACATGAATAGAATCCACTTCCTAGATCTCAGCAGAGCTGTACAGCCTGAGAAGTAAAGTAAAGCAAAGCAGGTTTCACAGCCAAAGAGTGCATCCAGTATTTGGTACTTGGACGTGAATCTCCAAAGGGTAGTGGATGTGGATCAGCCTAAGTGTTCAGATGCATAATTAAGTAAGAAATCATTAGAGCCTTTATGACAGCTCTACAGCACTAAAAGTCAAGGTTTCCACTATAAAACTTCTTTTTCATGCATGTAAAAATTAGCTGTCAGAATTATTTCTAGGTTCAAAATACGTCTTATACGCTCTTCACCTTCAAGCAAATTAAACTGAAGTGCCCAATCATTTTTAAATGGCATAAGCAGTAAGTTCTGGGGGGGTTGCAGTCTCTGACACAACTCTGAATATTCAGCCTTTCACTTGAACTTCAACAATTAGGGTTTCATTAGCAGCAGTAGCTCCACCCTCCCTCCAATTCTGTGTTTACCATTTTCTCATTGTATATAATTATGGCAAAGTGTGCATTCAAAATTTAAGTAGCATAAGAAACACATGCAGACACTAATTTTAAGGAAAACAAAGGCAGTGTTACTACTGGTTATTGGTATTTTAGTGGCTAAAACGAGGACTTTGAGTTTAAGACTCTACAACATCAACCACTGTATATACAGCAAATAAAAGCATTCACCACCCCAAAGAACTTCCAGCCTACAGACCTGATAAACCACATTTTTAAAATCCATATTTCATGGTCTTATTTTGGTCCTTCTATGCAAAGAGATATTTCTCTTAAACAATTTCAAAAAAACTAAATACACACTTATAAGCAACCTAATTCAATCGTCATGGGACCTGTCTCTAATTTATGTGTACCCACGGTTAATTTTTAAATTATATATTTTTAAGTAAAAAAAACAAATCCAAGTGTGTTATTCCATATTCCTCAGGCATGCCAAGACATGCTCGACATCTCACCTAACAAAACAAAAATATTAAAATGGTCGCTCTGTTAACTGTAGATAATTAATATTTAAATAAAAGGCTCTGAACTAAGCTACACAATTGCAAATTCAGAACCATCCTGGGAAATTTAGGAAAATAAGTGCATACTAGAAAACTTCAAAATGGAATAAAGAAAATGTCTTAATCTATTTTGAAAGAGGACTTAGTTAAATACATGCTGCTTAGTTATACATGGAGACCACCCCAAAGGCAGCTGCAAACTGGAGGAGCTTCCTTTTAGTGGCAAAACCAAGGGAAAATGTATCAGGAGCACTTAAAAGGACACAATTTGCCTTGTTCATCTTGTGGCTTTCCACTCCTCTAAAACCACAGCTCCATTTTCAGCATCATCAGTATATTGCTTAAAATTATACTTATAATTCATTCTAATTACAAATTATTTTTATTATGGTTTTTTGAGTTCTTTCTGTCTATAACTGGAACCATAGTAATTTACAGTCCAGTCATGGCTAAATCCATATTTAGTCAATTAGTCCCTTCTGCTCAAATCTGATAATATAAGATGATGACAAAAAATCTACATGATATTCAGGGAAAAATTAATTTAAGGTATTTGATTATTTTTTTAAAGAAGGGTCCAAACATCATTAAATCAGACATTTCTGATTGCCAGTGCATAATAACGTGCATGTAGCAATTCATCCTGTCTTTTGCTTAGTTTTTTTTTTTTTAAAGGAAAATAAAAGAAAGATAATTAATTTGATGAGATCTAAACATTACTATAGAACACACATTCTAAAAGGCATTCAAAATGAATACCATCAAGGAGCCTTTCTTGTCTCCATTCACTCTTCACTTTCCCTAAATAATTAAGCCTACTCTGAAAATTCAGAGTTTTGACTACAGAGATAACAATTTTGTGAAGCTATACTTTAACATTTGCATGTATTCAAGACTGGCCAGAGACAATACTTCCAGAGGGTCTGAAATTTTTCTGGTAAACAGGGAAAAGCAACTGAAAACTCTGTTATATTGCCTTAGAGATCAAATAAGGGCTTCTCCATGAAGCTTGCCTCCATTACATACAAGCAGAGCCACATCATTACCTGTAAGCCAGTTCTCACTTTAACTTTCCATATCTAATTTTTCATAACTAGTAGAATATGGTCTCTCTCAAAGTCAGTGCTCAAGTAATACTGTAAATAAAAAACATTTGATTTTACTGTGCATTGTCAAATATTCCCAGGGCAATTTAAATACTGTCTCAAATACATGTTAACAGAGCCCTCTCAGCTATAATAATAAATTACAAAGCTTGGACACACACTAATGTTTCCATGATTTCAAACATTGGTGGGGGCAAAGAAAAGTAAGAGCTTTTTCTGGCAAACTTTAATAGCACTCACAGCTGAGAAATTAATACATTGTCTGTAATACCAAAAAAAGCATAAAGATGCATCCTGTAGCTGGAGGTGAATCTAGCAAAGAACACTAATTTTCCATTACTCTCAAGTCATCTCTTTAAAGGATTACAAACAGTACCACAGTATACTTTTGTTGCTTCTGGAATAGCTGCCCTGTAATTCTTGCTAAGGTCACACTTTTTCTTTTAAGTTATCTTTTTGCTGGGTTTATGAGGCACTATTTACATCCTGTATCACATTCTGGCATAAAAAACTGGGACTATTTGTGTAGAGCTACAGCGAGCCTTATGGCAATTATTACCATCCCTCTATGTGTAAAATTACTTTCCTCTCATCCTAGAAAAAGAAACTATTTTTCCTTCAGGGTAATAGACCTTGAATTACTGAAGGAATAACGCCATTCTCATCCCAAAGTCACTCTTCACGAGTGGCACAACAGCACATGAAAAATACTTAAGACTCATCTTTAGATAAATCTGTTTTCTATCTCTGCTGAACTAAGAGTCACACAATGCAGCCAGAAAACACTGTCTAACACACAATAAATAAAATGTGTTAAAATGTCTTTATGCACCAAAAGATCCAGTATATAAACTAATGTTGAAGTTAATTCTTTTGGGGTAGACTGGATTATGCAGTAGTCACATTCCAATGCAAACACCCTGAATTCCTTGGAGGGTAATACAAATTCAGAGTAGGTGTGTAAAGAAACCTTTAAAGAATACCCCTGTATGCTAACAGGTGTTTCAGGAATGTCAGCTGCTCTTCCACAAACTAGACCCAGAGCTCTGGAGCACCAGGGCACCTCGAGGCTCCTCTGGTGGGACCCCCAAGCGTCCTTAGCAAAGCAGGGACAGCACTGGGCAGAAATATCACTGGAGAGTTTCTCACTTACCTGAGGCTCTAATTTGGTACAGGATAATTTGATCTTTAATGTCAGTCTTAATTATGTTAACTAAGGGGAAGGGATCCAATCCTATCAGCAGCATTTAATCCTGGGTATGACTCATCCTGATCCAATTAACTATTTCCCACACAGCGAAACCTTTTGAACTTCAAGACCTACTGAGTCAGGAGGAAAGGAGAGAGACAGAAGAGAGACCCAAACCTTCACAATCCTCATTCATCCTCAGGAAGCCACTGTGAGTGATCTGTATATGGCTGAGGCAGCACTGCCAAAAACTGGGAGAAGGGAGTTGGACTAATCCAGACGGGACACAACGAAAGCATGTAAAACCAATTTCCTAAGCTATAAGACTAAAGGAGGATTTAATTTATTAAGCTTTGCATTTCTAAAATAATACCAAATGATTCTTGTTTCAGGAGAGTCTGTTTCTAAAAAAAAAAAAAAAAAAAGGGGGGATCCATATTTTGGGTTTGTAGGAAAATTTTTCATTATGCCCTCACATTATTATTAGTAAAGAGAATGAACAACACTGCCCTGGTGAGGAACTCATTTCCCACCCAAAGAACTACTGGTTTCAAACTTGTACTCCAAGATCTTTTCAGTACAAGTAACAAATTTGATTGATCTCAGTATGCTTCAATACAAGATTTGAAAAGACTGGTGAAACACAGAGATTGGAAAAAAGACATTAGAAAGAAATCACTGAATCATCTCACCTCACTTTTTCTATGCCACAGACATATTTTGCCTTGTGTTGAACCCTACGATGCCAGTTTGGCTAAAGAACATACAACAACAAAACAAAGTCTTAATGAAATTGGTTCCATTCTCCACTTGTTCTGTGTTGTATATTTTTATTTTTAATTTAATGCTTGATTCTTATTGTAGTTTTTTACCACACCAGACTAGGAAGTCTGGGTATCTATTTTCACGTGGAGATACTTCTGCACTGTAACCAACTAATTTAATCTTACATTCTATATAATACTTATGTCAATATGAATGAGATAAGCCCCCCCAAGCTATATTTATTTCTGATCCAATGTACAGAAGTAACTTTATTAGGTGTAAAGGTCCCTCTTTTAGTGCAGAACTGTGTCTTTTATAACTCCCTGGGCATTTTTAACACAGTCATTGTGGTACTTTGAATTCCTACAGTTTCAAAGGAACTATGAATACAAGAAGTACTTCTGGCCCTGGGACTAGAAGGTATTCAGGTTTCAGTCACAACCACAGGGAGAAGTGGTACTGAGCACTACAATATATGACAGCTTTGAGAAGTGCTGTGCAAATGACAGAACTTCAGCTATTATCCAAAATTACATCTGTGTATTCACACAGGCACAAACCCCCATATATAAATGGACAGCTCTACATATATATTTCTGTCTGTGGGAAAGTCTTTACAAAAGTTATTTAATTTAAAAAAAAAAAAAAGAAAACAGTTTTCCACAAGAGCAAAACAAATATCTGTATTAACACCATGTCTTATCTATCTTCTCAGCACATAAACTGAATAATTCAGAAACAAAATCCCCCACAGGGTCTGTTCTAGGATCCTGAGGAACCATGCAGATGTAACTTTTTTTTTTGGTCAAAGGATTTAATTTTCTTAAATAGTTTCTGGAAATATTAATAAAGAAAAACAATCATGATGATACAGAAGACCATTTGTATATTTTAGGTCACTATTTGCACTGCTAGCAACACAGCAGCAGGTTCCATTTGCTTTGCACTAAGTATATCATGAATAATTCAGTTCCTTGTTTTGTTCCCTAAATAGTTGACAGGGAACAGAAACTTTGTTCATGACCCATATGGCCTTTTTTGAAGCTTGCCTATTCACTTAATAATGCACATCACAGGGCCCATCACCTGGGTTGGCACTTATTAAAAATAAAAGCATTCAATAACTATTACTAACAAATGGCCATAAAACAAGCAACTTCCCAGTGCTACCACCTTTTGCTCGCAAATAGCACTCAGCCAACTATTTAAATAATTAAATGCTCTCAATCTGCACTGCATCAGCCCTGGCTCACGTAGCCTTCGAGAGGAAACAGATTCCAGAACCGCTGGGAACGTGTTCCTGCCTCGGCCACAATTGTAACTGTAAATATCTGAGCTCTCTGCTAAATCACAGATGCCCTGTTGGAACAAAGAAAGCAATTTCCACCAAAGGCACACTGACATTTTTATGGACTCCTTATATATTTCTAACCATCGATCCTTCTTCCAGCTGTCTCCCCTCTTCCCGTTCTGGAGCAGTCCTGGACTTCTCCAGTCTCTAAGGCTCAAATTTGTCTAGAGCATAACACCAGTATTGGGTTCTTGAGCCAAGGTAACAACAAAACTCTGGCCATTTCATCAATTCTGTATTATGAGGGAGGATTACTGCAGCAGTAGGGGACCCCTGGTGGCCTAGCGGTTAAGATGCTGGTCTCTCAGCGCCAGGGCCGCAGGTTCGAATCCTGATCCTGCTTCAGGGTCCCCCGGGTAGATGGAGCTCGTCAGCCCCTAAGGCCATCCATCTAAGAGAAGGTCACTCGA
>JAWWLV010000011.1:5596775-5634457 GCA_035041135.1 Platyrinchus mystaceus | reverse complement strand
GGAAAAATGTATGTTGGTTTTGAAAAAAGAGCAGTAAGACCAAAGCCACTCATGTGAGCTGTGACAGATAAGGAAATCTGTCAGTTTTATCACTTATTATGCTGAGGGGGCATAATAC
This sequence comes from Platyrinchus mystaceus, assembly GCA_035041135.1. Taxonomy (NCBI): domain Eukaryota; kingdom Metazoa; phylum Chordata; class Aves; order Passeriformes; family Tyrannidae; genus Platyrinchus; species Platyrinchus mystaceus. Next base: position 5,634,339 of record JAWWLV010000011.1, on the reverse strand, counting down.
AGCTTATGGATTCTAATTCATTATCATATAATACTTGTTGGTCAGGAAATCACACATATGTCGCTTAGGAAAATTATTTTAAGGCCACGCTGTGCATTTAGTTTACCAAGGATACAGTTATTATATTAAAAAAACAACCAAACAAACAAAAAAACCCCAAACAAACAACCAAGCCAAAAAATCAAAAATCAAAAACCAGAGGAAAAATTGTTCTCAGTGAAATACATCGTGGACTTGAAACATGAAACATGTCCTTTCAATGTTAAGTAAACCATAAGCTAAGACATTTCTTCAACAAATAAGCAGAATAAGTGTATCTGTAACTGACCCTAACAGGATAAAAATTGCACCTCTTTGTCAAGCATTATATCAACATAATGCTTCCTTCTTTCATCTACAGAAAACAAAACAAATGAAAGAGCTATGTTTGGCAAATTTAAAAAAAAACCCTGAATGAAACCAAAGAAAATCATAAAGCAGACAAGCTTTTCACCTGTGAAGTACAGATATAGCCTATTTTTTTGTATAAAAAGAAATCATATTTGACACAAGTGGGTATCTGAAGCCTAAATTTATCAAGTCACTGTTCCACAGATACCACTCAGGTCACACAGGGCATCTTTCTTCCACAAAAGACACTCCCCGTGTTCCCAGAGCCATTCTCCGCTGGGCAGGTAGCAGGAGGATAAGTGGGAACTTTCCCTTGTTTGACATTACTCTTATCTCCTTTCAAAGGGGGCTTTGTACTTATAAATACACACTCAAAATTATCATGTGAATGAAGAGAATCCCAAGTGATTCCACAGTGTGGGAATGAAATAAATCTACTGAGCTCACTTAGCTGCCGGTTATCCAGGAACACGCCAACATCCATTCCTAAAGATGCAGCAAGAATGACTTCAGACTCAGCCCAACTAGATTTAATACTTGCATATATAAAACAATAAATATCTAACATACAGGAGGGAAAGGACGAGTTCCCACTGAGATTTGCTTTTTGCAGAGCATTTTTCAGCTGCTGGCATGACAAAAGCCAGAATTTGGTTGTGTAAAAGGGACACAAAGACAACTGCTCTGACCATCAGTGAAGTGAGCACAGCCTGGGCCAGCAGACTGCTGCCAGTAGCCATGGGGTGGTCAGAGGGAGCTCTTAACAGTAGCTGTCAACAGGAATAGGGACAAATGGGTCTTTTCCAAGAGCAGCAGCCACCAGAGCCCTCCTTCCTCTCCACACACCCCTCTCCCTTAGAAGGCAAGGCTCTGCTCCTGCTGTGATTTCTCATTCCTGGGACAAGGGCAATTTTGCCAAGCAGCAGCCTGTGGATTTAATTCAGTCCAAATCTCCAGAATTCAAACTTTCCAAGAAGTTCCAAGCTCTCTTTGCTCCTCAGATACATGTTTCTCACAAACCTGAGGAAAAGGTTTGAAGCTCCAAGGTTTTAACAGTACTGATTACAACTGATCAGGGACAAGACACACTTGGGTATGTTTCTCACTTCACTGGAAGGAAATAACAAGCAAACTCCTTTTCTCAGTGCACAGGGACTTTTGTTTTTTAGCCATGACTGCAAAGGAGAGCTGCTGCTGCCTGCCCTCCTAAGCCCTTTGAAGAATTAAGCTTAAGTTATGGCTGGCAACAGGCACCAATGACAAATCAATTCTTGCCAGAGATGGATTTGGGAGATTCTGCAGGTGATATTACCTGCTGGAATAAGGAACAGATATGTCTCTAAAGGACAGTTAGTTACATCTACAGGTATTACAAAAAGGGATTTAAACCTCCCTATTGCTTGAGGTGGGGGGGAAATGATAGAGAAAAAAGCATTTGAGTGAGAACATACAGGATGAAAAGCAGAGGTGAAATGCAGGAGCCGCTTTATAGACTGGTTGGAGAGCAAAGCAAAGACTCTTTTCTCGGTGTCCTCTCCCAGTTTTAATAATGGAAAAATATATCCAAGAAACTGTGAATCTAACAATAACCAAAATGTATGATTGCTGAGAGGAATTATTGAGTAAAGCAGAATAAGGCTACAAGAATTTTAGAAATGTCAGAGTGAATTGGCTGATCTGACAAACAATGTATAGGTAGAGTTATCATTGACATCAACACAACTGCCTTTTTTTTTCTTACTATTCAATCAGAATCTTTGTTTATCCATTTAATTTGCAGAAGTCAAACCCAAAATAATAACCCTAAAAAGTAATGATACCCCACATTCTCCAAATAAACTAGAGTAGTTTCATTTTTACCTGGTTTTGGAGCAACACAGCTGAAGTAATTTCTTATAAAATAAAACCACCATTTTTCATATTTCCCCTACTGAAATGCTCAATAAAGACCATTTAAAGAAGTTAAAGATGCAATGCAATATATATATATTTTTAGAAAAAGATGCCAAATTGGATAATACTGGTAATTATAATCTCAGAGGTCTTTGATAAGTCTGCATTTCTGCTACTTTTTGTGCTTTTATTGCCCTGTCCCTTTAGACTTTATTAATAATATTAAACTCAAATCTTAACAGAAAACACTCAAAGTTCAATTGCACAAAACTCAGATGTTTACCATTTTACCCTGAATCTGTCAGATATGCAGCAATGGAATAAAAATACACTTCTTAAGCATCCCCCTTTTTACCCAGGGTGAGAAGGAAAAACCAGCTGAATTTTCAAAAGCACTTAAGTGATATTAGAAATCTAAATGCCATTTTAAAAAGTAGCTTTAAAAAGTCAGATTTCATCGAGAATTGTATTCACACTGCTAAATCATTAGATTTACTGATCAAATCCTATTAACAATATTTGTACCAGTTTTTGTCAGCATGTAAAACGCACCTCCCACAACTTAACACCTCCTGAAACCCCTGAAACATCAGGAGTAAACTGATTTCAACTTTTTACTGTCAACATTGCAAGCACCTCCTTACAGGGGGCTGGGGGAAGTGTTTAGAAAGGCTTACAGAGATAATGTTTACTCAGGCTGTATCATTGATTAGGCAACGTGGCCAAGACCAGTAATTACAGCCGCGCTAAATTGCACGGAAATTCTGTAACATTGACATTTCACGGGAAGCAAGGAGCAAAGTTGAAGGAATAAAAGCCAACACTGAGTTTTCTTACCTAATGATTTCTAGTGTTTCTGCTGGGAAAAATGCTTATCGTGGACCTGGCTGATGCAGACAGCCAGTATGGGCCTGACAGAAGAGCTGCAAACCGGCTCCCAACAAGAGACTCCAATGGAGAAGCTGGGCAAGAACACTAACCCAGCACTTCCAAGACACCCACATGCCTTTTAAATCCCTCCAGGGATGGGGACTAAACCATTTCCCTGGGCAGCAGTGATCCTCCATTCCTAATATGGATGGGTAGACAGGCTTCATTCAACTCACACAGAATCCAGTCCAAATCTCGACAAAACCAACACAAGTCCACGGGTGCACTTCTGCCACCCCTTTAGAAGCCCAGAGGGCCTCAATCCTCAAAGCTTCATCTGACCACAAGCAGATTTCACCCCCGCTGGGGTGAACAGCTCCCACTCCAGACTTGCAAGCACATTGAGGTGATGTCTCCTTGGACAATATGACTGGCACCTCTGCCTTTTAAACAGGTTTTTTTTTTTTTCCCCCCAATTCCTTTCTCAGGACTGTTAGCAAAATCCCCCTACCATTACTGAGTCTGATCTAAGTAGTAAACAAAGAAAATTAAATTAATGTCATGCTCAATAACAAGTAGAATAGAAATTGCAAGCTAAGCAGCTGCCACTTATTCCTAGTAACTCAAAGTATTATATTAAAAGAAGTTTCCTAATAACATATATTGATTTTGTCAGGTTTGGGTTGTTTTTTGTTTGGTTTTTTTTTTTTTTACCCAAGCAACATATGTTGTATGTTCTGTACTTGTGGGGCTAAACACACACAGGTTTCATTGCAGTATCTCTGACTTTTGCCAAACAGATGTTGAGGGAAAGCAACTTAAAACAACATGGGATAAAATCTGTCTCAGATCAAAATGTTGGGTTAAGAAGAATCTTGTGGGCAATGCAGTATACTAAAAGCATTGATTGTATATTTATATACAGAATTGATAGGCAGCTGAATTAATGCTTGACTACACTTACTGAAATCATGCCAATAAATAGAAAAAAAATATCAAATACTAAGAATTATGTAAAAGGATAGAAACTATATAAGTTTTTTAAGTTCCAAAATATTCATATAATTCATTTCACTTAAAGTCCAGATCCTCCCTAATATCCTAATAGCAGGCTGAAATCGTTTGACAAGTGATGAAGAGTTTGAAAAAGTATGTTTTTAAACCACTCTTTGAAATAATAAAATGTCAAGCAATTCCCCATCCCCAAAGACAAAGTATTATCCTGAGTCTGACAGACACGTCAGCAATTTGCTGTAATTTCTGTAATACCCAATCTTAAGGCTTAGTTTATTCCAATACTTTAGTCATGGCTAAGCCTAATGACAGAATTCAGTTCAATTGACTCTGAAAAGACAAAGAAGTTAATTTTTTACATTAAAAGAAAAAAAAAATCAGCATTTTTCATCACCTGTGCCCTTTCCCATTACGAAAATAATTAATCTGTATAAAGTAGAGTCAGTTTCAGCACATGAAAACAGACATGAAATCCTGAATATTTATTTTTTACCTTGAATTTTGTAACAGTGCTGGCTCAAAACACTCTATTAACCATCTCAGGATTTAAGACTTGATTTAGCAGACACAATAAAATTAGAACACTACTCAAGAATACCACTTTGGATGACCATGACAACAGGTTTGTAAGTTCTGCTGCTTCTGAACTGGTACTGATCAAGAAATATGCAATGCATTGCCTTTATCATGAAAAAGGAACTTTCCACTCCAGAAGCCAAAATAAGCTCCTCTGCCCCCTCAAATCACTTTCAAAAGTTGGCAGGAAAACTTAGTGTCTTCCACACTCACTGCTACAGAAAAGTGATTATACTCTAATATGAACATGTTATATAAACTTTCAAAGCAGTGAAAAGATTCCACATGGAAAAAAAAAAAATAAAATCACAACCCAGCCAGTAGATATTTTACAACAATTTATATCCTCAAAACAGATTATAAAGAATAAAAAATAAACAAATTGTGGTCTTTCAGAGCACAGAGGCCAATTTTTTCATCCTAAAACCACACAGACTAAAGGTTTAATTCACCATTTAGATAAAAACACAAGCCAGGCTTCATTTTTGTGCCAAAAATTACTCAGGGATGTGTTAAAACACCAAATATTACAAAACATCATATAAACCTTACTTTTCAACAGTGTTATTTGGCAATCAGATGGATCTAGGACAGCTGTTCTATTGTTTATATTTCTATTCACTTTGAATAATCTATTTCAATGCATGTACATTAAAGTTAATAACATAGTTAGCAACAGAACATTACTAAAGCAAAACTATTGTGATTAACACAAATTTACATTATTAAAAATTTCACTAACTTTTTACATGAGTAAATTCCAATAGTTTTGCTATGAAAGCTTCCCAAGCATGATGAGAAACTGAACATGAAGAAAAAGTCAAGGTTTGTAAAATTGATTCCACATAAAACAAATCACATAAAGTCTTAACATTGGCACCTGATTGCATTTAGACAAAAAAACATGTCAAGGTACATACCTGTAAATCTGTTGAATATTTTCAGCTTTGATTTCCTTGAGAATTTCATGGTAGATATGAGGACTATTTGGTTCTTGAGACGCTGGGGGAGAAGGGCATTTCTTGCGTGCATAATATCCTATTACAATTCCAAAAATAAATAAAATCAAAGCAGTGCAAAATACTTTCAGTATCCGAACAAAACTGCAGCGGTTGCTCTTTGGTGCCTGTCTCATGTAGTGGGAGATGTACTCAGGGTCTTCCTGAAGCCTCTGGAATCTTCCCTTGGGAGAAGATGACGCCTGGATGGGCTCGAGATCCAGGTCAGGGCTCTGTGAGTTTCCCAGGTGATGCTGGACTGCCCCATCCAGTCGGAAATGGTCAAAGCCAGGCTCCTCCAGCTCTTTTTCCATGTCCCATTCCAGTTCCAGTGCTGTGGCTTGGAGCTCATCGTTGTCAAGGTATGGAGAGTGCCCCTGTGCTCTCTGGTCTGCATTCACTTTGTGATAGGCCATCTTTTTATCTATGAGAACAAAATTTAAAAAAAAAAACACAAATGTTTGTTTCCACATGCAAATATAAATAATTTATTTACTCTTTGTAAACGTGGGAGAACTAAACGTAGACAGTAAAAAGTAAACACTGGGTTCTCAGTGCTTCACTTTCCCCATTTCTATTGTCCTGTGTTCTGTAGGATCAGCAGTCCCACAAACACCATCAGTGGGAAAAGAAGATATTTAAGAAAATACATTGCAGGAATATGAATAAAGGGAATTTACAAGTGCCAGTGGCAAACCACAGAAGTTATCCAATTATTTTGTCAGTCCTCAAGATAATATTAAAAAATTGAGTGAAGGCACAGAGTTTCCAAAACAATTATTTGTTACCTGAAAGTAATTTTAAAGCTTAACAACTGTGTGTATCAATTTGATTTCACACACCATTCAAAATAATGCTGCTAAAATAAAGTAGAAAAATTAGAAATAATATAAATTGCCTGATGTGATTCTAAACACAGGGAAATGATAAGTTAAAGAAATTTCAGGGTGACACTGTACTTACACATCAATAAAAGACTTCCATTTAGATGGAGCATTCTATTATTTATAGGTATTTTAAATGCATAGTTTCTGAATGACTGATGAATTTACTTAGAAATTGTCCCAGCTGTTTTGCTCCACTTCTTTTTCCCATTTTAATGAATCAAAAGCACTGCCAGGTAAGTATTTGTAACAAAATCATTCCTTTAATAGCAAGGCATAACTGTGGCACTTCTAGATATTTCTATGGAAGTAGAAGCCTCTAAAGAGAACTCTGACCTCCAGTACGAACACTCAAAGTCAATTTTCAACAGATCATTTTTAACAGACTGCAACAACAGGGTGCCCTTCCCTCCATACTTTGACAATAGCCAATCCAACACTTAAGCATCTCTAATTTTGGGCTTTTCAAACATCAGACTCACTTCTCAATTAGAATAAAATGAAGATCAAGATATTAAACCTCTCACAGTGATGAATACTAGACTCACACCTACAACACTATATTATCCCTCCATTTTTATGCCTTAAGGCATTTTCACTCTCCAAGACTTACCTCCAAATAACATTACTGAGGCCAAATAATAGATGAACCAACTCTAATGGCAAAGCAGAAATTCAGCTTTTTGAAGCTCTCTGAAGAGCGCAAAGTGTTAGCAAGCTCTGATATAATGAAACAGCCCATTGTCCACTGAAAGGCTACCTGGCTCCATACAACAGCAATGTACAGATCCTCTGTTCCCTGTACAGCCATATAAATATCCCTGGCCTGTAACTGTCAGGCAGCCCAGGAACAGCCAGGAGAGCCCACACGCTCCGAGTGGAGCTATTGCAGCCACTCTGGCAAATCAGTTCTCCACCTGCAGTCCAAACTCTTCTGTATGCAGTGGAAGCAACAGAGTTTAGAGTGATCTGAACCAAAGCCTCTTAAATTAGTGTGGAGGTCTGCATTACTTATTTAAATAATGATAACAAATTTGGTCTTTAAATTCCAGCTGAGTCAACAAATGGTTTACACCTGCAAAGCCTTTGTGAATGACCTTTGCAGACTTTGTTAGCCCAACCCTCAGGTTTGTGAAGGATCCTCTGAGCTACAGCTTTACTATCCCCACAGTTGTGCATCACCTCAAGACTTCTCAAGGGAGCACTCTGTCTCCTTATCCAGGTTGTTAAGGAAGATATTTAGTAATGCCAGCCCCAGAACTGATCCTTGGTGCACTAAGCTTCTTGCCAAGCACCAGCTGGACATAAAATAATGTATTAATGTTCTTTGGAAAACTGAGCTAACTAATTTTCAAGCTATTTATCTGCCCTTTCACTCTCTCCTCTTTTGCTAGTGTAGGGATTAATTTGCAAACCAATGAGAGATCACTACTAGATAAAATCAACTGCCCAACAATCTCAGCTTTTCAACTCCATTTCATACTGCTCTTTATTAGAAATTAAAGACCAGTGTTTTGTCCTTTAAAGCAGAACAAATTATTACTGCATTCCATAAATATATATTTTTGACTCTAAAATTCCTAAAGTCATTTAACAAACTGTTTTAGCCAAATAAGTAAATCCTTAGCAGATTAGCACTGTAATAGCCATAAAACAGGAATTAAGGCAGTTTTTCAGATGCAGTTTCATGGCTAATATTAATCTTGCTGAGCTTAAAAACGTTGACCATTGCCTAACTGTGGTAGTTAAGTTTTCTCTGTATTTATGACATCTTAAAAATGTGTGTTATTGTTCAATGGAGTGTATTAATAAAGGGTATTTAAATCTACATATAAGTGCATAATAAAAATCCATATGAAATTTCTTCAAATGGTTGTTAATGCAGACGAGTAGTAACCACATTCCACAGCTTAGCATCTCAGCAATTCCATTTTCATTCAAAGCACCAAAACCAGTTACCTCAATCACCACAAGCAACTAAATTAACTAAAATTAAAAATCAATATTCAATTCAGTTTTATATTTGAAACCAGCCTTTGGAGTACGGGATCTTATTAGCAACGTGTGTCCTTTAGTTAAAGAAGGCAAGGAATGCAAGAGTAGCTGCAGTTAACAACTTCACTTTTTCTACTGATATTTCTAAGTTCACTCTTTGAGTGTAAGGACACAGCACAACTTACCCCAAAGTATCTGAGATCAGGGCCCACAGTGTGTTTAACCACTTTAACAGAAAAGGGTCTCCTGGCTCTCAAACCATTTGTGCCACGTAAACCACAGTATAGGTTCTGTTTACTACTGGGCATTTATCTGTCTAAGGAAGTAGGCATGACTTAAAGACTAGATAATAAATGCAGGTTTGGGTGGAAATTAGAAGGATAAAGAAAACACTACATAGTGATTTGAAAAAAAAAAAAAATGACACTAGAAAAATGGAAAAATTTTGAAGTCAAGAAAAACCACTACAATACCCTGGTTCATTCTTCTCTATAACCCAGACCATAAAATGAACATATTTCTGAAAGACATTTTTGAAAACTTCAGGAGATAGAAAATTCATCCCATCTGCCAGCAAGCTGTTTCAACATTTAATTGTTGTTAAATACATGTTTTATTATAAAGATAAAAGAGCAACTGCAAAATGCCAGAAGTCTGAATATGCACCGAGTGAGCTTTAAAGCCATTCTACAGGGACAGCAAAGGGGATCATAAACTCTGGAATACTGGACAGAGCCAAGCTGATTACCAATAACGCTGATGTGCATTTCTGTACTTCCACTGATTTGTGGGAAGAATGTTTATCGAGAGGTATCAAACCAAACCTAAATATCCTTTCAATTAAACATTCCCAAGAAATCAGGAAAGTCAGCTCTGTCAGATCCTTATTGCCTTAACGAGCCCATTTCAAAATTATCTACCTGTTCTTTGACCTTAAAAATAATGCATTTACATCCTGATAGGTGTATCTTTTTATGAAACCACCAGAAACTTCTGTTTTGACAGCTTTCCTGCTTCAATCCCTTACCAATTTGAAAACTACACAGTAAGGTCGACATGAAACATCCTGCAACTGCACCACTGCCACTCTCCAATACCTCCACAGGAGACAGGTCAGCTTATACAAACATTTTATGAAACCAACAAGGAAAGAGCAATATGAATATGCCACAGTAAATTCTTTGTGACTGGTGCTGCAGTTGTTAAATCCAGTCCATAAACAGCTGAGACAATTAGCAGGCTCATGCACAGCAGGGAGCGTGGCAAGTGTCGACGTGCTGCCCCCAGCAAATCCTTCTCGGGCCATTTAGTGTTCATTACTGAAAAGGCAAACTTCACCCCAGCAACTCTACTAAAGGCATTGCAGCCTCTTCGTGTGGTCATGGAACATGAAATCCAGGCTTGTTAGCTCTTCTCATTTTAAGGGCTCTTTCATTTTTATTTTCTTCTCAGTATCTTCTATACAGACGGACTTTGCTGTAAGTCCTTGCAATCTTTTTGTGTCTAGACAAACCCCCAAAGCAGATATAATGTCACCTGTTTAAAGCTGTAGTTTATCATGGAACTCAACACCCACTGCACTTACAAGTCTTTAAAGTATATATGACAACAATTTAGTACTTTGCTAAATGAGATGATGTCAAGTTTCAGGCCTAGACAAATTTCTTCAGAGTTGTAAATCCCTGACAAAAGTTGTTTGCAGAAAAGATTATGATGCCCTTGTCAACGGCAAGGTTACACTACCCTGTAATTCAAAAAATAATGTGATATTTCCATCACCACTGCCCTAATTTCCTCCAGTAATGATTTCTCCCTTCCCTCACGTTTGGGTTATGGGCTTGGCAACCAGTTCAGTTACAGCAGGACAATTAAATACCTTGTCACTCCACACAGCCACCATATAAAAACAAATGACAAAACTCACCGGTTGTTCACATTTCACTGAAGATGAACCCAGCCTGAAAGACCAAGCAGAGTGATAGCAGAAGACAGAACAGAGAGGTCAGACTGGAGAAAGAAGGCCTGTAGAACTCAGCCAAACAGACACTAAGTTATCCCTTCATTAATAAGTGCTTTTTGGCAAACATAAATGTTGTGGAATACTTCTTCAAAATCTCTCACCTATTTTATTATGTCATGAACTGCCCTGTGGACAGGATAGAATTATCATTAACACAAAAGATAACCACATGACAAGAACAGGGTCTATAGTACACCTTGACTGATAAAACTTGTGCACAATGATGTACAGCTGGAACAAGAGTTAACTTGCCTGGGATCAAACATATCAGCCACTTAAGCTATAATATCCTGGACCATCCAGATGTGCATAGGTACATGGATGTATTTTCCTGCTGCCTTTTCAGAACCTCTGATTTCCTGGCACTTACAGAAAGAAGAATTGCTGGGAAGCTCCTTCTTCCCCAGCAGACAACTATCACATAAAGATGAGGCAGCCTTGGCTTGTCTCTAATATGCAGGGCATGTATTACTAACATAGATCTTTTCCATTCTCGGGCATGTTTAGTTTGCAAATACCTATTTGCCTCAAACAAAAGTCAGAAATATTTACTGAACTTATAGGAGCTAACAGCATCTGTGATATATGCAGAGCCTACCTAGGAGGTTTATTAAAACTGCAGTGTAATCAGATCAGTATAAATGGCTCTGTTACACAGTCTGTGCATTTCTCATGGTACATGCTGTGCTGCTGCCTTTGCTCTGCTTCCAGAACAGCTTTTCCCTCCCATTAGGGTGGGGACCAGCTCAGTTTTCTCGCTGTTCCCTCTTTACCACACTCATTTGCAAACATCAGAACACTGATCCCAAACGAGGCAAGAGAAGCCCCAACCACACACTCCATTTCCTTAGTCCATTAGTTAATCACTCATCTTTCCTTTGGACTCAACACTCAGAGCCCGCTGTTCTCCTTGGGAAGGGCCCTGGATAGGGTTGCAGTGTTTGTAAAAGCAAAGAAGCGGATGGAGAAACAGAAGTTCCAGCACTAGGAGGGATGTGTTGTGTATGTGCATTTACACACTGCTCTTAAACTAGGCCTAAAGGGAAGAAATTCCACCCTACATCTTTGCTCACTGGCATGAGACCCCAGCCCCACCACCAAGCTCCTCCTGCCCCCACCACCTCCTCACAATTTACATTCCCACTCTTCTGCCTGAACTCCTGTCCATCCCCATCCCAAGCACACTGGGCCCTGCTCCTTCAGAGTGACCTTGTCCTTCTCCTCCATCCCAAAGCCCCTCACTTCCTCCTTCCCTGTTGCTTCAGCTGCAATCTCACTTCAGCATCTCTTCCTGGGTGTCCCCAGAGAATCACAGGAGCTGATGGGGTGGGGAAAGCCCACCTGACACCAAGGATCTCTCAGCAAAAAAAGTTTTATCCCTGAGCTTTATCAGCCTGAGTTTTATCCCTGCTTCAAATTTCAGGGACTTGCAGGCATGACACAGTTACAACAAACAAAATGCACTCAGAAGGAAATGCAGAAAGAATGTTTCCTGCAAAAGAAGCCACTTCAGCCATGTGTTTCACCCAGTCCTTCACACAGTTTGGTTGACCCTGCAGCCACCATCAGATCTTGCATGAAACTGCCTGTTGGATCCCTTTGCCCCCTGTCACCCAATGTGGGATGGTCAGCAGCAACCACCTCTTCTTGGAGACCAAACAACCCACCCAAAGTTGCTCATCCAACACATTAGTCTTTCCCTTCTTTCATTTCTCCTCACACCAACTTCCTGTACATCAACCTAACATTCAGTTTGCCCGCATATATACTTTTTCTAAGTTCAAATTTTCACCAATAATACGTTTTGCATTACATTTCCCCGGACATTATAATTGGTTCTGAAAGAAATAAAATACTAAGCTTTGCCAGGACAAAAACTCTTATTGAGGCATTTGAATTAAAGCTTATAGTTGAATTTGATGTGAAATAAAATTATTGTAAATGGTGTTTAACTTGAAAATGCTGACAGGGATAGCTGTAGTAACAAGCCATAGCAGTTCTTAAGAAAGTTAATTTTATATGACTCATTTCTGCTTTGGAAATTTTTACATTGCCAGTCTTTGGCTTGGGCACATTTCACTTTGATTTTTTTCAATCTCTTTTTCCTCTTTAATTACAGCCAATCATATTTAAACTATTATAAAAAATTAAGTCATTTAAACTTTGAAAATTCGGAAACTGCACACTTGCAAGCTACTACATGGCAAGAAAGTGTGCTAATGGGAATCTGCTATTCTTTAAAAGGTACAAAGCCACATTGCAAAATACTATGTGATTTCAAGCCATGCCTTAGAAAGAACAAAAACCTCCAAACAAAACAAAAAAACCCAACACCACAACCAACCAACAACAACATAAATACCACCCCACATTCCCTCCCCCCCCAAAAAAAAAACACCAACCACCACCAACAAAAACCCACCAAGCAAACAAACAAAACAAAGCCAAATGGTCACTTTTATGGATAAGCTACAAACAGTAATCAGGCCTCATCATGCACATCAAGTCCATTCCTGATTTTAACTATCATTGACAAAATGCAGCAATGAAAACATTAACACATTCTGTTGGGGAAGAAAAAAAAAACCTCAAACCATACCAAACCAAAAATCCCAACCACTAACAAACTGGGGACTCTGGAGCACCTGGGATTCAATATTATCTAAAACTTAGTCTAGTCCAAAGATGACATGAGTCAGCCTGGCAATATCAGAGCTCTGATAAAAGGACACAGCCTGCAGCAGACCTGTCGGCATGAGACACAGGAGACCTGGTCAGGATCTCAGACACAGTTTCAGTAAAAACGTAGACTGCTGACATCATGTTTCACTCACATCACTTCTCAAAGGAAAGCAGCTCTTCAGTGACTCAGACATCTCCAACAGAGTGATCTCAGAACCCTGTTTCCACGGCTTCTGTTGAAGAGGCCAGATCTGACAGTGGTGTGGGGGAGAGCAGAAGGCCCATCATCTGTAAACTCCCCGGTGCTGCCCCTGATCTGCAAGATCAGATCATCTAACCTGGTTTTTCACGGACTCACTGAACGTGTAAGGTTGGAAGGGACCACAGTGGATCACCTGATCCAACCTATTTTCTCCAGTAGGGTCATCCCGGAGCACATTGCACAGAATTGCATCCAGATGATTCTGAATATCTACAGTGAGGAGACTTCATGATTTCTCTGGGCAATCTGTTCCAGTGCTCCAGTTTTTCAGAGCTCAGGATCAATTTCACAACCTTATCTGGTTACAGAAGACAAATCTTCCTATTAGTAATAGCTGCAAATGGAATCAGAGATACACAGGACATATGAAGCCCTAATGTCTCATGCCAAGAGTAATTTTTTTGATAAAACCAGATTCCAAATGATGTATTTAAAAAACTGCTACATACACAAAAATGTTCATGTTGTCACCATCCTGAGGTATTTTAACTTGCTGTAAAAAATAGGTCACTACTTATAAAAAAAATAATTAAATCCCTACTTAGCAATATACTTTCTAGATTTTTTTTTCCCCATTCCTTGCTCAGTGGGGTTTTACTGAGTTTTATCAAGTTCAACAATGACAGAGAGCCCTTAAAAATAATATATTACGGAGCTGAAGATGGCAACATTTACAATTTAGCTTTATCGGAATTTTACTATATTTTGATAGACGACAGCTTTAATGATTCTGTGCATGGTTTATGGCAGAAAACAGAGTAAGGCAGTAACATAATTTTCTGCTTTTTTCAACGATCTGTATCCGAAGAATTTAGAAAACAAGCAAGTGTACTTCATAATCACGCCAAATTTATTTTCTGGGTGAACTCTCAAATGTTAAAGCTCAAGTACACAGAGTGATGTTGCCATGGCAACTGCTACTGCAACCCAAGATGGGCCCATGTTTATGAAAGCACATTTCTGTACCCGTGAACACACGCCAGGGCACAGCCACACTGCACACTCCTGTCAGAAGGCAATCGAGCCATTCGCGCATTATCGGCCCCGACGCCGCTCCTGGCAAGGCACGGGGACAGGCACTGAAGCCATTGAGCTGCAACAACCCTGCACATATACAACCACAGAATGTCTTAGGCTGGAAAAGACTTTTAAGATCAGCGAGTCCAACCGTTCCCCCAGCACTGCCAAGGCCGCCACTGAACCATGTCCCCGAGTGCCACATCGACACGTCTTGTAAAAACCTCCAGGGCTGGTGACTCCACCACTTCTCTGTGCAGCCTGTGCCAGGGATTGACAGTGAAGAAATTTTACCTCATATCTAATCCAAACTTCCTCTGGTGCAGCTTGAGGCCACTTCCTCTTGTCTTACCTCTAGTTACCTGAGAGAAGGGACTGACCCCACTTCGCTACAATCTCCTTTCAGGTAATTGTAGAAAGTGATAAGGTCTCCCTGAGCCTCCTTTTCTCCAGGCTAAGCAGTCCCAGCTCCCTCAGCCACTCCTCATAAGACTTGTTTACTCCTCTTTGTAGGACCTAAATGAGGAAACCTTCATTTGCCCTGAGATGTAATATCAGAAGATTTAGTGTTGCTATAGCTATAGGCGGAGTGGAGCAGTAATATGTTTGGTGTCCTTTGACCTTTTTTTCCTAAATCTCCACTGAAATAAGCTGTCAAGTTTGAGAAATGTCAGAGTTTGGTCATTTGAGTTTGCCTGGAGGTGTAATTTTGCATGGTGTACAATTCCTGTGAATTTATCAGAACATGTTTTTTCACACATAGTCAACATGGTGTGACATTCAGCATCCTGAATCTGCCGTTGTCTACACGCTGAAATGAGTTTATGATTTCTCTTACAAAGAAAATCCAAAGTGTGTAAGTTCAGGTCAGCAAAGGAATCCCCAGTAGATTTCTTTGGATAAAAATTAAAGGAAGCATCCCTTCTTTCTGCTGCTTCCTCTGCATAGCTATCTGACAGCACTGCTGCCTTTCTACATCAGCCAGCATTGAGTTCAGTGTGGAAGCATCTTCAATTCAAAACTGATTTCTTTCTTTAGTTATCCCTCACTCTGCAAACAGATTTAAGATCTGTGATAAAAGTACGTCTGTATTTAAAGCTCCATGTATCAGTAACATACATGTTTTCAGTAGTTTTCCAGAAGAGTTTTGCACTTCCCTTCTGGAAGTCTCAAAAAGCAGCAAAATCTGATGTGTTTGCAGCCAAGTCCTACCCAACTGTGACTACATCCTTGGGAAAAGAGGCACAACTGCTTAGCCTTTGGTTTTATCTTCAGCCTCTCTTTGATGGTTTCCCAATCATCATTTAGGGAAATCTCTCAGCCTTGCTGAGGTGTATGAAGATGAGGGTATTACATCAAATAAACTGGAGAAGTCTATTATCTTAAAGACTACCTCATCAATTGTCTATCTCGGCCTGCTATAGTCATTTTTGACACCTACAGGTTGACAGTCAAACATTTATATATGCAGAATTTATCACAGATTGCCACTAGACTGAACTGATTAATACTGTTTGTCTGTAGACATTTCTTAAGGAATATTTTTTTTTTTTAAAGTAACTATAATACTTCTTGACCACTAACTGAGCAGCCTTAGAGAGGAGCGTTGTAACACCTCACAATCTAAAATAAACACATCAGCTTCTTTAGAGGAAAAACTTCTCATAAACCTTCTTTTAGACTTGGCTGGGTTGTGCATAGCTATTAGAGCCTAAATTGTTTATGCTGTAGAACTTTTTGATTTAGAGACATTAGCAGTTGAAGATAAGCAAAGTGTGCATTATAAAAAGAACAAAGAGGACATATTCAAGAAGCATACAGCTTAGTACACAGAGATAAAGTAGGCTATAAACTATATAACTGATGCTTAGAGGTATTTCAGCAATTCCCATCGAAAGCAGGAATTGTGCATGAACAGAAGGGCTGATGGTTCCTGTTAATTCAGCTTTATATCATCGCCTAATGTGAGCTGATGATCTTGTAAGGTGCTGCATACCCATGTTCAGGTACACACCCCATACAAGACAGTTAGTGATGTTTGGGAACTTTTCAACAGAGTAATGTTAATCACAAAATGACAATCTTCTGATACCAAGGAAATTAAATATCAAGTGCCACAGTACAGCAGCTGTGGATGACCAGTCACTGAGCAGACTTTGCATACCAGCTTAATACGTACTATTACTTCCTTTCCAATTTCCTTTAAAAAGCAACATTAATCCAAAATACTCCAAGGAACAGCACGGAGAGAAGACTAAGCTCTCTCTCCTCCCTGCTTTCAGCTATAAACCAGAACAGTATTCATGTCACAGCAGAACACCTTACAGCTGCTTAGAAAGATAGGATGATACATCAATTACAATACTTCACTTAATTCTGGAAAGTTACCCTGAAAAGTTGACAATCCACAGAAATGTTGGCTGGCAGGGACCTCACAGGGTCGCCTGCTCCAACCTCCCACGCAAAGCAGGATTGCTGCCAAGAACAAATCGAGTCGCCTCATCCTCAAACTGAACTCATCAAGCATTCAATCAGAGCAAAAGGGTTCAATATGAACACAAATGTGTGCCATTTCACTCCTTTTTTTTTTTAATTCTGCTGCTGATACATCTGTTTCTTAGTAAAAATAACATCAGTATGCAAAAATAAACCCCCTCAGACCTCTAACATAACCAGTTGTTAAAATTCATACAGCCATTTCTGCTGGAAAAAAAACCAAAAAAAAACAAAAAAAACCCACAAAAACCCAAAACACAATACAGAAAAGAGACAGAATTGAAAAAAGAAATGAAAGTTTTAACACACAGACATAGCAGCCATGGCATGAAAAATTCATTTCCATTAATGAGAGGTGGTAGTCCCCAGGCCAGCGCCCTTTGTATGTGAACCATGTTAATCAGATTGTATGAGCATTTGCTGGAAACTCATGGGATAGCAAGCAACTATAACTATAGAGCAAGCACAGCAGATTAGTAGCTTGCTAAAAACTGCTTGATTTGTAACCCTTGATGCACAGGAATGATGCAGGTTTCCTGAATCACTGAGAAACGAAGCTTTTTGTTTACATGTCTCGTATTTGTCACAGCCTTTGACGCGATTTCCACATCACCAAAACGTGGACAAAAACATCCTTCTCAGTGGCACTTTTGAGTAAGAAAGCACAGAATGAACACACAGGTAAGGCCTGTGTCAGTCAGGCTTGCTCACACGTACTTACTGCACAGTGCCTTGCTATTGCTCTCCTAAAACCTTTCAGTAACTGCAGCTGGGTTGGAGTGGGATGGAAACACAACTGTTTTCCCACAAGGACTCACTGTAGAAGCTCTGCAGGTTTGGACGTGGATAACGTGGATTTATGGCAAGACCCAGCAAGACAGCAGGACCCAGTTTTGACCAAGTAGACTTTCCCTTTTTAAAAGGTTCTATTTAATGAACTTTTTAGCCTGAAGGAGGAATCAGGATTTATGTTTTCCTTCCTTCATCTGGCAGTTAATACATTTAATTGCTTCCTAGTTTGGGCTTTATCTGTTGCATTTTCTCAGTGACGGAAACAAATGGAAACTTCTGCTTCTTCAGACAACTTCATTTTAAAAACATTGACTTTCAAGTAAAATTCAAAGTTACCGGATCCGTAAAACTTTTTATTGATTTCATTCCCAACCTAATTCCCAACCACCAGCTCTCACTGTTTGTGCAAAGCTAGGAGCCACTAAGAAACCAGTGTTCTCAAAAAGTCACCCACCAAATGAAGAGAATCAATAAGCTAATTTCCAAAGAACAAAATTTGACAATATTCATGAAAATATTATCCGTAACTGACTCTGAAAAGGACTCCTGAATAATACAATCAAATCATTAAATTATGTGTAATAATATGACTATTTTCAACATAGTATGGATATTTTTGATCAAAATATGATTTATAGTCCCATTGCCTGCCTTCTTTTCTAACACAATACTTAGATGTCTCCTTGAAGGAAGAAGAAAAGACTTCATAAAATAAGCAAATGTATAAATGACCATCATTCATGTGATACTTCTGTCTCTCTGCAGCCCTCTGGGAAATTCTGTAGATCACTACGTTGACTATCAGTATGGCCCTTCTCCCCTTTTGAAATATCAATCAAAAAAAAAGTATAGAAAGAGGGCTAAATATCCTAAACTCCATGAGGATCTTTATTTCCTTCAACTTCAAAAAATGGAAAACTGATTTTTCAGTTTCCCCAGAAATGTCATTCAAAATGGAACATCCTCTGCTTTATTTTACATGTTAATTATTCCTCTTAGAAATAAACACTTCCTCACTAAAAATGTGCATTTTGATAAAATTTAGGGGTTTTAGTGGGAATATTTCCCTCACAAAACAACTTAATCAGCTTCATTTATACATGACCTAATTTCAAGCTCAGAAGAGAAAAAAAAAAAAAGAAGTCAGAAGATGCCCATGAGGAAGAGGATCAGGCCATGCAAATTAAAAAAAGAAGCAGCACTTTCTTCATCTCTACTGCTTTTTTACAGGGAAATGTCTTCTACTGAGCTTCATAGAACAAAGTTTTTCATAAGCTACAGCAAGGAAAGGGGCAAAGAGTCTCTAGTGAAAAGTCACCCAAGCTCATGAAAAATTTAGAGTGACTAAACTTATAACTAAGATGAATTGAGAACTGACATCAGAAATCAGTTTGTACATTTACAAAAATTCAAGACTAAAAACCTTGATTGTTATTTTTTTTCCAAAAGCACACACAGAGAATTCCCTATATTTTAGATACAATGGATACCTGTAATCTCTTTATGTATTAAAGGTCTTTAGAAACACAGTGAACTATATTAAGCATGTCTCATAGCTTTTATAATTTATTTATGAACAGGGGCATTATTAAAAATAAATGATCTTCAATAGCACTTAAAAGTAATGCTGTTTTGAGACCAAATGTCAGGCAAATGGCATGAAAATGTAAAACTCAGAAAGTCACAAAACACTGCTCCAACACAAAATGTTTATACTACCAAAACACAGCCTGAAACAACTAGGTTTATTATAATAACACAAACAAAATCATTTCAATTGCAATACATTTCATGGGCTGTCACTATGTTAGTTAAATACTCAATTTTTCAATCCCTTTAAAAAAGTATCAAGCTATGAGTCTGCTTCACCCATATACAAAGGTTTTGGCTGCCCTGCTAGACATTACAAAGAGAAATAAGAATATGTGGGAAAGCAGTGCGTTTAATTTCATTTTCATAACTTTTTTAAAAATTCCCAAATGTAACCATTACAAGGTCATGCCCAAAGCCTGTAAAGACAATAACCCCAAACTGACATCTGTATCTAAGTAACATGTAAAGGCCCCATAAATCTGTTTGGACCTGTAATCCACTGCCACTTTTCTTTTACTTTTAATCCCGGAAATAATTAAGCCTACAGTTAAACCAATTAAATATCGTGTGCTGTTACGAAACCATACTGGATTTTTATCTTCCTCTGCTATACTTAGTCCAAAATAATTGCAGTGAATACAATTATCTACCACAGTTACCATCTGGGACATGAAAGTAAACATTTTAATTATTGCCATTGTAACTTGGGACCCACAAAGACCAACATTTGGGCTACATATGGAATTTATTTTTATGGATAAATGTCAAAACAGGTGGATGCAACATATAAAAATACAGTTGGCTAAATGCCCATAAACTTTGCTACCTAGTGAAGACTAGTACAAAGAACTGGAAAACTGAATTTTATATCCAGACTGGTTGTTAAGCTGCTGGGTGACCTCAAAAACAAAATCAGCACTGTTCTAAAGCACTTTTATGTATCATTGAAGTAGTTACCATTGAAGTAACGAGATGAGTTTCTCATTAGAGATGCAGATTATCAAAACCTAGCAATTTCACTGACTGTATTGGGAATTTTTTATGCAGGAAAAGGATAATACTTTATTTTGGGCACTTTTATTTGAGTAGACACCTATGAGTATGCACCTCTAGCATGAAGCATCAAAGCTAAAATGTATTTATCCTGCAGAGCAATCTCTCAGTAAAGAGCAATTAATTAATGAGAATCAGAAAAATAAATATATAGGGTATGAAATGTAGAGAGGGTATTAACTTCACAGTTTTTTAATACAGAACTGAGAAAAGGTACTTAAATGCCTTTGAAGATAGTTTGAATCTGGTTTACCAAGGTCAAAATGACTGCAAAACGAGTAAAAAATTGGAAAAGTTACATAACCAGGTAGTAAGCAAAATCTTCATGCAGCCCTATCACAACTTAGGCTTCACACAGCTGAATAAAACCAGAATGAACTCTCGTTTAACAAGCCCATTAGACCTTAGTCGCAAACTGGAAGTCTTAAGATCATCAATGAATGTCAACAGTCTATGGAATTTCCAGCCTACATGTGTTTGAGGGCATCACCACTTCCTCATTTTGAGACAATCAGCTTCTGTGGACTGACAAGGCTCCTGAACTCTCACCACTATTAAGGGAATTAGTTTGGCCAGTTTCTCCAAACTAAACCCTGAAACCAGCAGAACTGAGTCAGGAACTTTCCATCGCCCAGAACAACTTGTATTGCAATCTAACAATTATGGTCATTTTCTGGTTTGCTTCTTCGTTCAAACTAATAAGTTGATGATCACCAAAATGTCTCACTATTTACTTCTACTATTTCAGTAAATTATAAAGGCCAACACTGCACTGAGATGAGATGTAACACACCAAAGCCAGTTTGTTGGCAGGCTCTGCATTTTGCAAGCAATGAGCAGTACAACCCATGCAATCAGCAGGGATCCACCACTTTCCTGGGAGTGTTGGCTGGTACCAGAGCAACACCCCAATAAACCATAATTCACTATCGGAAATAGATCCAGTTGATCTTTCCAAAGATATTTGTGAACTCTACAAACACTCACACTTAAATAACCTTCTGTGTGGAGGATGCTCTTCTGCTACTTGATTTGAGCCAGATTTTATTGTCCCTCTTCCATGAACATTTCAGATCTGAATATTTCTTCTCTAAACTGAAATGATACACTGCTTTTTTTGTTGGAAAACATGCTGCAACTTTAAGCCTCTGAATATTCTAATTGTTTTGAATTTAATACTGTTAGGGTGGAAAATGAACACATACCTGAAGCTCTAAGCATTGAAATGCAAATCCCATTTTTTGGCAGGCCTACTTTGAGCTCCCAGATCTATTTCTTCGTCTTTAAGATTTACCTGCAGCCCACTGTAGTGCAAGGATTGAGCTGAAATACTTTCTACTTAAAAGATAACAATACAAGTATTGAGCTAAATGAAAAATTGCACATGACCTTACCGAGGATTTTCTACTTGTTATGTTTATCCACAGACATGATCTGGAGTAGGTTTTCCTCCCAGAAGGAATATTTTACTATTGCAAATATAAACATCTTTGCCTTGTTTTGAAATTAAATAATTAGATTCAGAAAAAATATGCTTAATTATACCCCAGAACAATCAAGACTGACTGCTTGGAGGGTGTGAGTCCCTCAGTCCATCTGCTGAGTACGTTCACTGCTTTTCTGGCACTTCCTTGAAGTCATGAAGGGAACACACACACACAGAGGTTAGAAACGTTTCCAAACCACGTAAGCAGATGGTGATACGGCAGGTAATAATTTAATTACACAACTCCTAGAACATGCTTCCCCCCAAAAAAAATAATTAAAAAAAAAGAATAAGGGAATTAACAATGAAACAATGCCCAGTCTGATCTTTTAATGCAGTGCTAGAGCTTTTGTTGAATTGGCAGTGATTTTCCACCCATCTATTCTGCAGTTGGAAAGAGTAATAAACAAGGAGTTCTACACTCTGTTTTGTTCCTAACACAACATTTAAGATGTAAAAAATAAAAATTAGCATGATCAGCTGCAAGTTGCCCTAGACAAGAAAATAATTGCACTTATTAAACACTGGAAAAGAGAACTTATCTTCAGATTTGCAGGTACAAAGAGGTCAGAAAGGTACACACACATCTGCTCTTGCTTCTACACAGAACTTTGATAACACTAAAGTGTGAAAACAATGAAGAAATGCTTATTAATTCTTCATTTTATGGCACAAGCACAGCACCACATGAAAGTGGAGCAGCACGATAACAGACACGATACCAGAGTTAAACCAGAAATGCAGCAAATTTAATAAAAACAAGAAAATTAAAATCAAACCAAAACAAACAAAAAAAACCCAAAAACAAAACAAAAAACCAATATCATGTTGGTCTACTTAACACACCTCCTATGTCAATGAAGGCTGAAAACCAGAAAATTCTCTCTCCTGAATGCTATTACAGCAACTTGAGTGTTTTAGACAAGGAACTGCTGCCTACATAGAGGTCGACGATGACAAGATAAATGCTGAAGTAAACAAGGTTTGATTGGCATTCTGCTAAATCAGTGGTGTTGAGTCATCTTAACCTAAGGAATGTGGAATTACACCAGAGATGTGGCACCCTTTACATTATGTGCATAAATTAAGGCATAAAAGTATAAGGAAGGAGTATATTGTCTTTATGTAAAGGTCAAATAGCTTGAAGAGTCACTACAGTAGAGTCACAAAGTATAAGTAGTAATTTATATATATATATATGTGCATGTAAGACAGAAACATCAAAAAAATAGTTGGATCTATTGGGTTATTTTCATTCTGACTACAAATGCCATAACTGGCTGCCTAATTAGAAGTAAAAACCTAGGCTTATGATTTAGGCAGCTCATAATGCAAACTTTTATTGTATTATTTTTTTATTAGTTCCATTTCTCAGCAAACTCCAATACAGGAATGGATTATGGAAGTTGGGTTCTGGATTTTATGATACTATAAAATAATATGTGAAATATTATTTAATGTTAAATTTTGTAAACAAGTAAGATAAGCTCTCTCCAAATTGTACACCCACTCAGTTCCAACCTGGCTTCAACTTCTTTCTTAGAATGCACCACAAAATTAAAACACCAGCACAGCTGCCTGGAGTGTCACCTTGTCTTTGTAACAGACTTATTTTTTCCCAGTTTTTATCGAGTAAGTAAAAGGCATAAAAGAGGAGAAGTATTTACAACTGTTTCTTATAATTTTATTTTTTGATCCTCACAATTTATTCCCCTATAAGTTAACAAAACAGAACAGAAACATCACAAAAGGTCACTCTGATGTAGAAACATCAAAATCCTCAGCATCATTCCAAGTAGGTTTATGACTTGGAGCTTGAAATGCTAGATAAACTGAGAAAAATATATTAAAATAAATGTCATAACGAAAACAATATATAAATACCATATAATTCTGTGCTGTGCTTGTCACTTAAAAATGAAGTGCAAATCAAATTTTAATAAATATGACATACTAGTTCAGAGTTTAATGGTGTATTTGCCACATAAGACAATTACTTTTTTTTTTTAATTGAATGCTGTTTAATGAAGCTTTACCTTACCTTTCAGACTGCCTACAACAGAGTGTTTTGGAAAGAGAGTATCAAGTCAGAGTCTAATTAAAATCCTCTGCATGTCTTACTGCACCTATGATGTTGTTGCTTAGGGTTTTTTGGTTGGTTTAGTTTTTTTTTTTTTTAGGAATGGCTGATATTTCATACACAAATCGTTCACTTTATTAAGTATACACAAATATATATACACACAACTATACATATGCATGCATTTTCTATAGCTTTAAACACAGAATAAATGTAAATACTATTATCTGGTATTTACTTACAAAACTCCACAACCGCTGAACCATTTTTGTGGCAATTAATACCTTATTAGAAAATAAAAGAGACAGTAAAAGCTGTCAGGTTTAAATATTTAGTGACAGAGCATTAGGCTTTTGACTAATGAAATTACTCCAAACAGCCTTAAAGCTGCCGCAGCTGGACAGCCAAGGAATGGGCTGAGGGAAGCACTTGCTAGAAGGAAAGCCAGCTGAGAAACAACCTACTTGTGTCCTCCAGCAGAAAGAACCCAAACCTGAAATACAAGAGTCCTACATAAAGGAGATGTCCATAGTTATAGAATATAAAGCCAGGCACGGTAGATGCTGGTATCTAGTAGGACATGGCCATCTCAACAGCAGCCTGAGCAGGACTGGCAGCAGCAGCTCAGGGCACCCTCACCAGTGACAGATCTGGTACAAATGAAAGTGCTGCTTCAGCCACTGAAGGTCTCTTCACCAACCAAAAGTTATTTCACTTTAGTGAATAGTGGTAAGCAGGAATTAGAAAGCCCAGACAGCGAATGAGATGGGAGTGAAGTAGCAATGCTACCCTTAAACAAATCACAGAATCATTTAGGTTGGAAAAGATCTCCAAGATCATCACCTTGTCAACTAGGACACAGCACTAAGTTATGCACTTAGAAGCCACTTTATTTCTCATGGTAAAATAATGAGAGATGCCAAGATGACAGTGCAAGCCATGTAGGAGAGGACTAGAAGGTTTGACTGTTTGGGACAGAAAATATTTGCTTTCCCTTAAAAAAAAAAAAAAAAAAAACAAAAAAACACCAAAAACTTTCAGGAAAATTGTGGAAAGATGAAATTACTAAAAAGGTTTCATTAAAAAAAAGTTATCATTAATTATTTTTTAAAGCTCCCTTGAATGCTACAGACCCCTACAAATCACAACAGGCCAGACACATGCCTGATATACTCCCCTTAGCACAGTCAGGGCAGGGCAGGGAAGAGCCATGCTCAGCATCCAACACCAACAGCGACCACGATCCCAAACTCTAATTGGCTTTTAAATTATGCCAAGCTGATCGATGTGTCCCTTCTGATTTACTATATACTCTTTTTTTGGTTCAGTGAAGAGAACTTAAACATGCAGAAGAGAATAATGTGTCAACTAGGAGATTAGTTTTACAACCTATATATGTTGAAGCGAATAAATTGTACTTTCATTAGCAGAAGTAGGCCATACTCCAAAAAAGTCATTGGATCCGCTTCACTGGTGAACTGGAGCAACAATATCCGATTAGAAAGCCTCAGCAGTTCAAAAGTCTTTAAAGGCAGGTCCAGTGGTTATACAATTAATTTTTAATGATATTGTTCCATCTGGGAGATTCACTTGAAGTGCCAAATGGGTTCCCTGAGCTGAAGTATTAGCTTTAACAAACTTGACACATCTACAATCTGTCTAGTATCTGTTTAAAATACTATTAAAGGGTTTATGGGAATAAGCTGTCATTATTTGTGCTTACTTCTTCTCCAGCCCTTTTCAAGGTCCTGTAACACATCCATAGCAGGAAACATTAACAGCTAAAAGATTTTTTTTGGACAATTTGGAAAGGCCTGAAAGTTTGCTAAGAGCAATAGTCATATAAAAAACGTTAGGACAAAATGGGTTTTAATCCAATTGGATTATATGACAACCCTTCTTTTTGGTGGGGGGGAAATAAAAATCAAGGTTTCTGATTCCAGAAATCAAATTAAATGACTCTCAAAAATAATGTCAAAAGTAATCTCCATAAAGCTGACTTTTTATGTAATGTTTCATGGTTTTAAAACTGAATGGGGCTTAGAAACTAAATTCCTTTCTCTCAGAATGCTTACTAAATATTGCCCATAACAAGGACTCAAACTGCTGCTGTTAAACACAGTTTCCAACTTCCAAATTTTAAGCACAAACAAACAAACAAATTCCTTTTTTTGTCTCAGAAATATTACTATATGCTACATTTGTCATATCTCAGCACAATTTTTTATTCAGTTACCCAAGCACAGAAACAATGCTAAGATTTTATATGGATAAGTCAAAATGGTATTTAAGTGTACACCTACACATACTTGTAAGTATTTAAAACTTATGACTTTTGTACAATCAGAACAAATTTTTTGTAACATTTCTACGTGAATATATGGCTTTTTTGAACAGGCAGCTTCTATTTTAAAAATGCTTTTGTCTCCAGGGAAATGTCAACATTTTTTCAATTTTGTTTAAAAAAAAAAAATATGCCCATGAAGCTATTGGGCTGTATTTTGATACTGTATTTCTACTCCATTTGGCCTCATATCACAGCAGTGAGGTTGAAAAAATGATCACGCAGATAGAGACAAGTTCATATCCCGAGTAGCAGGAGCTTTTTCTGTGACCACAGGGCTCATGACAGGAAAGCAAAAAGAGCAATTGCTGGAAACCAGCATTGTTATCAAGGTAGGAACCCAGCAGGATAGAAAGCTTTCAGCTAAATTTTTGGTAGTTAAAAAAAACAAAATCACCAACCTTCCTTTCTAAAACTGGACCACATTTCTGGAAGCACAGAAGCCTGTTTCCTTCACCCAGAGTGTACTGCATGACTCATGCTAAATGGAGCAGCTCCAAGAGAGATGGGAAAGAGACCAAGCTGAACCTCTGATTCAGCAACTGCTTAATAAGAATGATCAGATTGAGAATAAAAATTTTGAAGCTGGGGCACCTCCTCAAAAAATATGTTGAGAACTTAATGCAAAAAAATACTAGCAGGCAGTATTGCTAATATTTAAATCAAATTGTTATTATCTAACCCAGATCTGATCTCACATTCTCCCTTTTAAATAACAATTGCTCCAGCACTGTGCCTTTCTGTTCCTACAACAGACAACCTAGCACAAAGCTCACAGGGCATTTTTTGTCCACTTTTTTCCCCACAGAAGCCATTGGAAATCAGCTAAAACCCGTTCTTATATCACTTTCTTTCCTTTATAAAATATGTAAGTGCTTGCCCAAATTTACATTTTAGAACAGATGTACATTTTACAGTCAGCAAACTGAATTGTTGCATGGACAAAATGACACCTATGCTATTTATGGAAAAACTATCTAATATAGCTGAGAAGAAATAATATGAATACCTCAATTTTGTGTTATTTCTACTTCATCAAAAAGCATTCAGAATTAAAAGTAGAGATTCACAGCACCAGAGAAAGAACAAAGAACTGAAAGATGATTCTAAAGGTCACATTATCTTAACAAAGTGCCACTTTGTGACAGTGTGACACTGATATAGAAATAATGTACTCCATTTACCAGGAAGGGCTCTATGAGATCCATGCCCTCTGCACTCTAAACAAAGGAATTAGTGATTTTCCTCAAAGGTCACCCAAGGAGTGGGATATTTCTCAGTTGCTGAGATGAGAAGCTCTGGTGCTGATCAGTAAATTGGGGGAATCTCAAACTGGGAGAAACCTCAGGGGGAGCTGGGAGAGAATCCAGGAGCTGCCAGTGTGTGTGACATCAGCTGATGGGACCCAAGCAGGGCCAGGAGCATCCGAGCCCTCCACACACATACAAGGGAAGCCCTTAGGGAGCTGCCAACAGATTTATTCAGCACTGGTGAGGTCACACCTCAAATCCTGTGTTCAGTTTTGGGCCCCTCACGACAAGACATTGAGGGGCTGGAGCGTGTCCAGAGGGATCTTCTCACTCTCCACAAATACATGAAAGGAGGTTGTAGCCAGGAGGGGGTTGGTCTCTTCTCCCAAGAAACAAGCAAGAGGACAAGAGGAAATGGCCTTCAGTTGTGCTAGGGGAGGTTTAGATGGGATAATGAAAAAATTTCTTCATGGAAAGGGCTGTTAAGCACTGGAACTAGGCTGCCCAGGGAAGTGGTAAAGTCGACATCCCTGAAGGAACTTAAAAGATGTGTAGATGTGGCACTTAAGGACGTGGTTTAGTGATGGAAATGGCAGTGCTGGGTTAAAGCTTGGACTCGATAATCTTAAAAGTCCTTTTCCTACACATCCAATTTTATTAAAAATGAGGTATTTGCCAAAGACAGTAGGTGTTTAAGAAACATCTGATCTGAACCCTACAGTGAGTCCTAAAAACATCACCAAAACTGAAACAACCTCTCCCCAGACCACATTTTTTTGTGCCTCAAGGCAGGTTCTCGATCTCTTGCAAGACAGCAGGCTACAGCACTTCAGTTACAGATCCAGAATCCTTTTTTCTTTCCAGAACACATTTATTTGAAGAAACGTTATCTCCTTTCAGCAGGCTCGAAAAGCAACAACCTCCACTTTCCAAGTGCTACTTCCGCGCATTAAAAAAATGGACAGAACAGTAGAAATGAGACATCAGCTCCATCCCTGCCTGGCTCTGAACGTGAAATCCTGTACATCAGCCTAAAGATAGGCTTGTTACATAAGATACACCCAATGCTAGTTCATGGGAACTGTTCCATAACAACAGACCATGACAGCCTATTACTTAATGTGCCACTGAGCTGATGCGACTCAGATAACAACACACAGGGAAATTTAACGCTTCCCAGAACACACTATTCTTTCTACAAGAGCCCCTTTTCAAACCCTCGTGGCAAAGTAGCTGGTCTGCCTGAAAGAAGTGGACCTATATTTAAAGGTTATTAAAAGGGCAAGAATCAAGAAAACAATACAAATCAGCTCTGCAGAGCTCAATATTAGAAAAATAATAAAATAATGTGCTGACATTTCTATATAAAATAAGAAACTCTAACACAGAGATAAAAAGATGAATAGAAATGAATTCAGAGAACCAAATGCATGTTTTGTGAATAAGATGTGTCTCTAGCAGTCAATCACTATTCTGACCTTATCAAGCTTTTCAACCTATCTGGGTCTGTTAGAGCTGTTAAACACCAAACAAACCAACCAGCTGGAGAACTGTGAAAGCAGAACATCTCACAGGAACTCAATTACTAATTTGCCAGGAAATCTTTTCATGAAAACAGTGTATTAAAATGACACTCCTTTGAATATCTTCTGTCTCTAAGCTTACTGGGATCTTTCTATCTTGTTTTAATGAAGATCTTTGGGGGAATGAATCTCAGCAGTAATTCAAATATATTATTTTGGTGAAATGGTATTAATCGCATCTGTATATAAAAAAACTAACACTGCCATAACATTGTGATTGTGAAACACAAACCACGATTTTCTTGCTGTTCTGCTACTCAGACCAAAAATTTTACTGGGCTACACTGATCCTTCCACTTACAAACCATGAAAATTTGTGGAGGGGGAGGAAATAAATAAATCTGGTAGGGCAGGATTTGCACACAAGACCTTCTAAAGAGAAAACTGGGCTATGCAAGATGTTTTATGGAAGAGCTCTAGGACTGATGGAGAAGATCTCCCTCAGTCTGTCTGCTCCTCCCTTGACCTAAGCACAAGCCTATCATGTCCAGCAATTTCTACAGAGCCTCCCTTCCCAAGACAATTCAAATCCAAACCCACCTCTTAGAATAATAATGATATTGCAACATGTAACCTCAATCTTCCTGCTGACTCACATTCCTTCATACCGGCTCCTCCTCCATTCCCTTGTAACAGTAACTCGGCTTCGTGCAGAGCACATGGGAATTTGGGGAGCAAAAGGGAAAAAAAGCAGAATTAATTATTTCCTTCATCCTTGGAAGCATGCTGTCCCTCAGAGGGATGAGCTGCTGTTTCAAGGGCTGCTTACATATTTTGCATTGAAGTGCCACTGTATAAATTGCAAATTGAAGTACCCAAATGCTACTTGAGGTATCAGCAAACACCAAGCTCTACACATTTTACTGAGCTACACAACTTTGAGCACCTATAACTAAAAACCCTTTTTAATGGATTCCTACCACTTATCTCATAAGCCTCAGGTTCAATCTCTTTTTTTTTTTCATTCTTTAAGAGTAAGCTAGCAACACTTACCTATCATTAAAATAATAAGAACAAATTGGTTAGCAGTTGTAAAGTACATAAATTTGGGATAATCTAATACGACAGAGCAGGTAAAGCCAAAAAGTGTGTAGACTTCATTGATGAGATACCAGTATAAATGTATTCCTGTTTAATAAGTAGTATTGATACTGTTTTTCACCAAATCAAGAAGGTATTATTATTTTCTGAAAAAACTTTTATACTTTATTACTGCAATCACTTTTTCTCATTTCATGCTTCCCTAACTTTATTACTGTTAATTTTACTCACTTAATCCTGGCTATTTTCTACCATTTACTGGGAAAATAGACAGAACTTCATGGTTTTCTGATAAATAAAAGTTAAATGGCTTTGAGGAAAAAGATATTTATCTCTACAGCATGCTTCCTTCCACCACTGGAAGCCCTCTGACATTCTACATTATTTATCTAGGTAATTCCAATAAAAAATCCTGCAGCTTCAGAGCAGAGGCCAAGGCAGAAGGAAAGCAGCAGTGACTTGAGAGGCCCAAATGGCTGTGACCCAAGGAACACCCACTCCAATGAGGTTCTGGAACACATCTTATGTTTGCATATTCTCTTGCTTAAATCTTCTGTCACTGCTGACTGAAATCCAAGCAATAATTAACCTAATATAAACCACAGTTGATGAACATCTTGCACTTAATTGTCTTTATTGAGAAAATTATTCTTCCCCTCCAATAACATTTTTTTCAGTGAGAAAAGGACCAACTTGGAAGTGTTTGAGTACTCATGTGATTTTGTAGTCAGGTTACAACTAAACAACAAGTGCTGGACTCGTGCTTTAGAACAAAGAGAAAGTCCGTGTCAGCCAAACTTCTAAATAAGAGTCAAAGATGAATGTACTTATGTAAAATTCTCAATACCCTTCTCCTTTACTTTTCCCTTAATATTTGCAAAGTGAGGGTACAGAAGAGCTGTAAATCAGTGCAATTTCAATAGCCTAATGCAGACAGCTTTCTCATCATGTTTTATGCCCAACGGTGGGCTATACAATGAAAGCCTAATGCCTATAACTGAAAAGATATTTATATTCATAATGTAAAAGAACTGGAGAATGAGTCTTTAGAATATTGTAGCTTTCAGTCATCTTGGCTTTAACTCCCGAACTAGTGCTGGATTATTAGAAAAAACTGCTGTATTTCCCTCTTTCATTCTGTATTAGCATGACAGTGGAAATAATACACTAAGGAACATGAAATATGTTACTACATAGTGAGTCCTTACGAGTGGATTGTGGTGTATATGTTAATCTTTTCAGTATTTGCAACTCTATCTGATAGCATTTTCCAAGCTTCTCCAGTCAAAGCATTTCTCTAAACCAGCCAAACTTACTGTTCAAGATTATCTGGCATTGATTCACGGTTCTAATTAGGAATGATACTTTCCACAAGAAAGGAAGATTAGAAATATTTCAACTAAGTGGGTGTAATGAGACATCTTTCCAGTTCCATCTGTACTTACATGATGCAATGAAAAGTTAAATACTATAACCACAGTTCCCTGAGGTTGCACACACCAGGTTATGCTCATTTGTTGTTTCCTTCAGAAACAAACACCAGAAAAAAGGCCAACTGCTAAAAAAAACCCAACCAACCAACCAAAAAAACAAAACAAAAAAAACTGAAGGAGACTAAGGTGGGGTGTTGGTTTTTTTTTTCCATGGAAGAGACAATTCCCTAGAAACAAGGTGTGAAGCTTTGTGAAGCTTTTGTTGGGGCTAAAAATGCCCTTTTGTGAAAGCACCCTGGGTCAATCATGCCATCCACTGGAGCTGATTATTTAGATTTAGTGTTGCTTTGAGTTCTTGCAATATTCAAAAAGAAGCCCAGCCAAGTGAGTCAGAGTATTAGCATGAATCTCTTTGGAGCAACACAGTTGAATTTTTCAAAACCCTTTAAAACAGTGTTTCACAGAGTGGAAAAGTAAAACCAGTTGTGTTCAGCTTTTCTACACAAAGAAACTTCAAACTTTCCAGCGCCTTTTTTTTTTTTTTTTTCTCCTCTATCTCATTAAAAACACATTTTGCTTTCAGTAACACACCAAAAAACTTTATGGACTAAACCACCATGATCCTGACCAATGCAAGTGATTAAAACAACTGTCACTCTGACCACAGGCTTCCACCCCAAGGCTGTACCTCCCAGGCAGCAACAATCACTCCCTCCCCTGAAGCCTTGTGTGCTGCCCTTCATTTCTGCATCCTATGATGTCACTTTACCATTTGACATTATTATACAACTCAATTGCCAGGAAAAGAGGTCAGGTTTTAAGCATTCTCTCCCGTCACCTTGCTTTCATAAACCATAAATACATGCAGCCCCTCAGAAATGGAGCAAGGCACCCAGCCTGGCTGGCTAATTGATGATAATATTTTAATTTGCTGGAATTGAAAGGAATGGATGCACACACAGCATTAGCTAAACCTGCTAACTGTGACAGCATGCGAAGGACCCTGTGTCCCTCGTGGCACACCACTGCATCAGAGACAAGCAGAGCAACAAACATCTTATTAAACAACAAGTACAGAAAAGCAAAAGGCAGAAGCCTCCAGGGCCATGTTAATTATCTCAGGGTCGAAGTGGCTGGGAAGCTGTCTCACAGGCTCCACGGCAGTCAGATGGCAGTGCCAACACACTGAAGTCCCCAAGGTCCTGCAGTTACAGCACTGTCATATTTCAAATGACAGGTAATACTTAGGAACATGCCGACACTAACCTCCTCAATTATATTCAATGTCAAGGTTTTCACGCTGAAGGAACTGCTAATTTTCAACATACACACAACTTGCTGACAAAAGGTACTTTATCGAAGAAGGGAGTTTAGGGATCTGCTGCAGATCCTTTTTGACACAGTGGGAATACTGTTCTCCATGCAAGCTCTCAAAGGATGAAATAAACCCTGCCTTTTGTAAGCACACAAACATCACAATATGCTGTATTTGCTTTGCTGACAGACTGCCTTTGCACAGAAAACTCCCTCTGTTATTAACAGCAGCATGGACAAACAAATATTCTCTTGGTGTTTATTTGAACTTCCTCTAAAGAAAAAGGCCCAGGTGAGTGGGGGCCATTGCAATGCCTCAGGTGCTCCAAGAAGCACGACTAAAAAGACGAAGTGCCACCCCCCTGGAGCAGCCACGCGTGCCACAGAGCAATTGCAGTGCAATTACCAAGAAAAACAAAGGCATGGAATTCAAAAATAAAGACATTTGGACAGGTAAACATGACTCCTTGTTTATTCCCATATTTGCACTTTGCAGAATTTAACTGAAAATACAATTAAATTAACTTGATTTGATAGCCTAGAAAAGAGATTAGGTGGCACAGATATGGCTACGGGTGAGGGAACATGGTCTCATTAGAGCTTTCTACCCACTCAGGCGGCTTCTCCCACTTGCAGTCATTAATATGAACTGGAGACAGATTCTGCTGTGAGTTGCACCAATTTAAATCCAGAGCAACTCTTACCTGGCCTCCAATTTGCATTAATGGTCAAAGGTGGCACACTGAGATGAAGCACGATGGAGGCAGCACCATGTTTAGAAGGAGAAGTAGCATTACCCCAGCAGAGAGGCTCAGAGTTTAAAGG
Source organism: Platyrinchus mystaceus (assembly GCA_035041135.1). Lineage (NCBI taxonomy): Eukaryota > Metazoa > Chordata > Aves > Passeriformes > Tyrannidae > Platyrinchus > Platyrinchus mystaceus. The sequence goes on along the minus strand of JAWWLV010000011.1, from coordinate 5,600,448 downwards.
GTCAAGGTGCAATGCAAAAGGACAGTTGTTTGAAACACATAAAAAACCCCTGCTAAATTAAAAATAACATTTTTTAAAAATTAAATATTTTAGTTATTTGTATTTTTTTTTTAGTTGTGTAAAAGTAATTTCAATGTCTCATTGTTATTTTTGTTAACATTTACAATGTAGTAAGACAAACACCCAAAAATGCCATATTCCTGCAGACACAGGCCTGGATAGCATTTGACATTTGAGCAGTTACTTGTTCAAATGCTCAGATTTGAAGAGTATTAGATCTCCCCTGGTTTGCCTTCTTACCCTGCAGAAAAAACAGACAAATTTGGGTTTTCGTAGGCAAGTAGAGGCAGTAGCAACTCCATTTGTAACTGATGTAAATAATAACTGCGGCTACACTCAGTAGTCTTGGACTTTCATGTTCATACCGAAACTCCTGCACAGCCCTGGGAGGAAAGAAATGACTTTTCTGCATCTCGTGATCCAAGAATTCCTTTATAATGAATTATCACCCACATTAACACTGAACCAGCAACCAGAAAGTGCTGAAGTATTAAAAAAAAAAAAAATTCATTAGTCCTTCACTTTATTAATTAGGAGTGGAAGGGTTAAAGAAAACACAGCAAAATGTGAGATTTATACCCCGCACAAGCCTTTCCAACTTTATACAGACATTTTTCAATCGATCTGACTGATCCTCTTCAAAAGAGCTGCTCAAGTAATAAACCCATATCCACTTTCATGAAAGGGAATATTTCAGCAACACGAGTTGCAGTTTTTGGCAATATGTCTACAGATCCAAAGCCTGAAATTTTTGCTGACCCAGCAGATGAATTTCATAAAGCACTATGCTCTTGTACAAACAAATAAAACCTCCCAAAACCATCCTCCACCTCAAAGCCCAGTGCTATCCCTGTCTCTAGTCCAAGAAGAAATTCATGGGTGTGAGATTTCACAAGGAAACCACAGGCTCAAAGTAATAACATTCAGTATTCACACGGACTCCTGAGGGGTTCAAGATTACTTAATGCCTGACTACTCAATCCTTTGTCAACACTTTTATTCAGGATATAAAAATTCCATACATTTTCTATGAACAACACAGGCTTCTAAAGTCAAAATGTATAAGCATTTATTAATATGTGCTCTGCTTTCACTGCTGCCATTGAAGAACAGGACTGGTTAAGCCTCTACCTAAACATACCAACACACCATTTCCTCCCAACCTTGGCTTACTGAAAAATGTTGGTCCAAATAACTAAAAAAAATGAGTTTAGACAAAAAAAATCTTATCTACCTGTCATTCTGTTATTCAAATAAAAATCTTCTGTTGATCTGGCACAAATTGAGAAGACACCTTCTTTTAGAAATTTATATGTACAATAGTACTGTGGAGTTGTTTGCATCTTAAAAACACAGTTATGCTGTAAAGAGAAACAAGAGAAAAAATATTTTCTTTCCATCTTTGAACTTTGAATAAGTCAGGGCATGTTCAAGTCAGTAAAAGCCTTTTTTGTTGTTGTTTTTCTTGAGTTTATTTTTTTAATATGGAAGCTGAGTAGCTAATACCACTCTAATGACTTCTGAAAAAGTAAAGGTTACTTTGGTTTAGGGCATTCAAATAACCATATTTTCTCACTTAAAATGTAATTTTCAAGCACTGAAAAATACTGAGGTCATTAACAGAAGTATTTCCACAAACTTTGGTGAAGAATAGAAGTATCACTCTTTTAAAAAAATACATTGTTGTAATTTCATATAACTTTCATACTTTTATATTACTAAATATACATTATAATACAAATCTGAAACGGTTACATATCCATCTCTAGAGAGGAATGAAAAGTGAAGCATCCTGATTATCACAAGTTTCTTACCAGATTTCATGTGTACCTACTATATCTCAATAAAATACACATGCATATGTTACTCTGACAGGTAATTTTACATGCTGGCAGACACTTACAAGTACTTTTTTCCTGTATGCAAATGCAGGTGTTCCAGTGAAAATTTCTTCTCAGTGTACAATAAAATGTCTAATTTTGATCCTGTTAATCATACTATTTTACTAATCTCTGTTCTGCAGGAGAAGGAGACTCAATAGACTGAGTTTAAGGCAGCCAGAGTTCAAGAATAAGTACAGGGAAAAAAACAGTGTTCCTCTGTCTCCACTGTGGCACTGAAACCATGACTTGGATTAGGTACCATAAAGAAATTTAACAGCATAAGTGCTGTAGGTACATCTTTATCTTTGATTTTAAAAATGCAAACAGTTCAGATATACAAAAGCCTCGGTGAGAGGAAAGCACTGGTTTTACGGCAGGGTGTGAAAAGCAGCTTAGTGTTTTCTGGAGAGAGCTATTGCTGTCCCTGGGGTTTAGTGGGGAGCTACAGCACCAGGGTTATGGCTCACGAGTCCATAGTGTGATGCTAAATCACATTTATACAGCCATATACTGTGCTGCTACAGCTGAGCCAGAACACCCAGGCAGGTGATGCTGTATCACACAGTGCAGCAGACACAGAGCAACTCAGGTTTTTTAGTGTGTGAGGATTTTAAGAGCCTGGATATGCAAAGGTGCAGACAGACATTCTCGTACAACCTGGACAGTAAACCCACCAGAGATCTGCTAAATCTGCCATTACTTACTCAGCATGTCTTAGCATTCCCCATGCACTTCAGAAACACTGGACAGAGACAAAATCTAGGTTACCATATCAAGATCCAGCCCAAAGACTTAATAAAAGAGCAACTAAAAAACCCCCACATTTCCAGATCAACTCTCAAATCAAAACTGCACTCCCAAATGATGTTTCCCCACACCTGACAGGTCTTCAGATTTGTTCAGTTCTTGTACCAGTAACAATCCCACACAAGAGAAGCTTTGGAAAGACAGATGCAATTTGCTCATGCTGCAAATGCTTGCTCATGCAGCTTGGGTTGGCAGCCCAAGATGGCCAGCAGCTCTGCACCTAAATCCTGAACACTAAATCCTTTCAGGGCTATTGGTACAGCAAGTTCAAAGGCAAGTATCTAAAATGTGCATGAAATGTTTCTGCAGAAGTCAACAACAGATGTTAAAAGAAAGGGCCTGGAAATCAGAATATTCCTTAATGCTGCATCTTGAGTTTTTTCTAAGTATTCAGTTTCCACCAAAAAAAAAGAACAAAGAAATAACCCTAAGAAACAAATATTGGTTTTCTTCCAGTAATTGTTACGTAAATCAAGTGACATTTAAAAATTTATAAATGTAAACAGATATTTATTTTCCTTGACTTACTCAAGCAAAAAACCCAAGATCAAATTTCAGCAGGGTGTGGCTCAATGTGAACCCAAAATCCTGAGGCCAAGAACCTTATTTAATGCCCCTGCAATAAAGAGTTAAGCACACACACAAATATTATCTTTTCTCACCTCAACTCAGGCACGTTCATATGAATTTAGATAGTTTTATAACTGGGGCTGCATTGTTTGCTCATTTTTTCCAATGACTATAATCATGACTCAATCAGCTTCCTCTGAGCACTGGCAGAGTCAATCCCAGATATTTAAAGGATTGATATCTGCCCAGCACTTCTTTAATTCACAAACTGAGCTCTAAAAAGAAAACACATCCCATTTTCAAGACAACACACATGAAAGCTATTCCAAACTGGGCTGTTTCCCTTGGCAGGA